>VZTM01010324.1:199631-228809 GCA_013400555.1 Jacana jacana | reverse complement strand
ACTGCCCCTCAGCCCAACAGCCCCTCAGCCCCAATAGCCCCCTCAAATCCAATGGCCCTTCCACCCAATGGCCCCTCAAAGCCAACACCCCCCTCAACCCAGTGGCCCCTCAGCCCAAGGGAGGAGTGTCTGTTGGCACCCATTTAATGATCCAGGAAGAAAGTTACCTCTGGCATCTGGAATGATAATGGATAGGAAAGATTTTGCTGGCAGCCCCCCTGAGGCTGCCCTTACCTTCATGGTGACAGGTGTGGATGACCAATATGCGTTTAATCCTTCAGATCCTCTGCTCTTTCTTCCGGGAAGTTCAGAGCAGTATATCAAACCCCTTCCCCAGCTGAAACGCAGAATCCTCAGTGAGACTTAGGAAGTTGACCCTTGCTCTGTAGACCCTGTGTGTGCCCCTGCTCTCCCATTTCTTTCTAATTTGTTGTAGGACGTGTACTGGCAACCTATTACAGAAGCATCAATCAAACCAGCTCCTAAAACGGCTTGTTCGACTGCTGTGTTGATGCATGCATTTTTAAGAGATTTGAGGGGAGAAAGTTCAAAAGCAAATGGTGCCACTGAAATTGGCTGGGGCCAGTTTTGTTAATTTTGGAGTAAGCAGAGGCAAAGTAGCAAATATACACGACCATGCAGAGTATGGTGTTTGGAACTGAGCATCAAATGCCACAAGCTTTTCAAAAGTCAGTGCTTAGATAGGACATCTTCAGCCACACAATCTCCGTGCTTGGTGCAGAGGGAAGCTTGTGTCTGAAGGGGTTTCAAGACAGCCAGCAGATCATGCAAAAGTCTTCTATTTATGGGCTCTTGCATGTCATGTTGCTATTTCATAAGCTACGGGGAGCAGCAAGCAACTCTGGCCTTTGGGATACAAAATTTTGTACAGTTTTATTAATTATTCTTCTGTTGGCATCACTGCAGGTCCTAGCAATGTTGCATAAACCCAAAGCAGAAAAAAGTCCCCGCCCCAAAGTGCTCTACTATTAAATAAAAGAGAGCAAGTTACCACAGAGCTTTACAACAGACCACCAGAACAATACTCATCAGCTTGAGGAGCCGGCGTCTCAGGACCCCAGCAGTTGGTTGTTGGCAATTTTTTGTAGGCATTGTATCTAAGGGCTATGAGGATAATCAGGTGACACTTCTTTAGAAGTTCTTAATGGAGTTTCTGGCAAATATATGGATGCAAGCTTTCTGCTGCTCTTTTGAAAATATAACAAGTGGAAAACAGACACTAGCATCATTAACAGATTAAAAATAGGAGTTGACCTTTAGGTGCTGAATGAGAAGCTCATATAAATTGTGAAACTCCTTAAAAGAAAAGGCAAATCACTTATGCTGATTTCAACTATGGAGAGAATGATTGTGAGGGAGAGGTGAGTGAAATAACAGTGTAGGAAAAGAATTGCTAGCCATCTCTCTGAACAGAAATGAATGGAGAACTGAATTTGTGAAAAAAAAACAGGCAAAAAGTCATGTTAGAAACTGAGATATGAGTGGATGAGACTTTCACAGAACGGTCTTAGCTGTGTAGGTATCTGGTGGTCATGGATCAGGAAAAATCTGTAAGATAAATATCAACACTGATACCAGTCAACACTGTCAACACTGATACCAACTTGTGTGGTGTCACGCAAATGGGTGAGGGTTTGCTACATGGGACTCAGCTGGTACACACAGTCTGGGGACCAGCTCCTTCAACCAGACTCCAGCTGTGATCATCTCCTCTCTGGCAGCTAATCACAATGATCTGTTCTTCAGATTGGAGGTTACCCTGGGCATTTGATTTTTCTCTGCCAGTTTTGAACCATTTCAAACAGTATTAGAGGTTAATGTGTTAACACAGAAATATAGACTGAGCATTCGAATAGTTCTAACCTATAAACTCCAGGGCAAAGACGATCATGTTTCATAACCATAACAATGTTTTTTACAGCTAGGATTTGAAAGAATGTATGTTAGGCCCGAACTCGGATCTGTCTGAAAAATAAAACTCTGAAAAACATCATATGGAAGCTAGTTATTTGGTTCCTCCCGCTGCATTTCTATAATCACCAATTACACATTTTATTCAGTTAAAATCAATGTAACCACATCATACTCAAAAGTGCAGGATTGGTACATTACGAGGAATGTAAAGAAATGCAGTTAGACCTTCAACAGTTATCACTGTAACTACAAAGATGTATTTTTCATACATTTAAACCAAAGGACATTTTTTATCTTTCTGGTATTTCCTGTACTGCCTTTATGTAATCAGTACCAGCTGTATTGTTAATACAGCTCCCAGCAATGTAGATTTCCAGCTCAAATAATTGACAGCTTTCTCCACTGACCTCATCCTCTACTGAGGCATGGTCTCTAAAACACTTTCCACAGACACACTCTTACTGTTTGCGTATTCCTAACTCCTGCCTCTGATCACTGTACTGTCAGGTTACGTCTGGGACTCTCTCTGTCCATCGTTGTGAAGTTTCTGGAAATTAATGCCATGGTGCTGCTAAAGTATTATGAAATGTACATGTCTTGGTCATTCCATTGTCTGTTGTAAGAGCTTCTAGTTTATTTAATGTTCATGCTAGTTTTGTCACCAGCTGTCCTTCCTCTGTCAGTACCTAGTGCTGCTCTTGTATTACAATCTTGACAAAGACGCAGGGATCTATACAGGCCACTAAGTTTCTGGTGAGATGCACCTTGACCTTAGCCAAATAGTGGTCTCCTCTATTGATTTTGTCCTGTCTGCTGCTGCCTTAATTCTCTCAGGAGTATGGCTACTCACTTAAGGACACACACTGCTGACCCTGCTCTGCCCTCCAGATGAGTTTTCCATGGAAAAGGTAGCATTGCCATCCCTTCAAACCCTCTGTTTCAGGGTGGTGTCAGCTCAGCCCTTGCTGTGACCATGCTGCCCTGACACACTCTCAGATAAAACTCTTAAGAGATGAGGTAACCCCAATAGTTTCTCTGCCTGGTCTTTCAGCAAAGATTTCCTGCCAGATGATCCTGCATCTTTTGTCTGTTCTGGTGGAACTGCCCCTAGCTTGCTTGCGGCAGTACCTGTTCCTTTAAAGCCTTTGGCTTGTACATTTCATCTGTTTCCCATCTCTCTATCTGATCATGTTTGTTTTCAAACCTGTGCAGTCTTTACAGGTGGTGTGTCATTAAAAACAGCCAGTGCCACTCACTGCTGACTGCTGCCCCCTCTTGCAGCGAGGCCTGCTGTGCTGTCTGCGCCTATTGCCCCCATAAACACCGCATCTCTGACCTCGGCTCATTCTCTTCCGTTGACCTGTGTGTTTCTTGGGAAGCGCGTTTTTTGCAGTGGGATTTTCTTTACCTTTTGAACAGTTTGCCCTAGTTCACTGTGTGCTGGCAGTTTTGCTTTTAATGGGATCATTGGTGCTCCATTACTTGTATTCCTTCCCAGTTCTCTTTCCTTCCTTTTGGCAAAACATGCAGCTTGTAGTCTACCAAGCCTTGTCCTTTCTTCTCTCTTCTAAAGCAATATCTCCTCCCATCAAATAATTTAGGGGCTACTCTCTAGCACAATCACCCACCTGGTATCATCCAAATCCCACTTCAATGGATTAAAAGGCCCTTTCTCATAGAAGTGAACTCTGGAGTGGGTCTATTTGGCCTGATCAAGTTAGATTGTACCTTGCAGAGTAGGTGATGACAGAGTTTTTGATGGTTTTTTCTGTAGAGAAGAAAATTAAGTTCTATTTCAGCAGAGGTCTATTTCAAAAGACTTCTGTGGATCTTACAGTCACAAAATCACACTTTATCCTACATCTCAGAAAAAGGCAAACCAAAACACTAAAGATTCCAAATCCTCCTGTGAACTGAGCAGCGAAAGCTATGGCACACATATGTATCGTTGCTTTTCTTTTGCCCCATGGGCTCTAGGCTCTCTCAGCACAGCTGAAGCAGGACTGTGTTGTGGGATTTGTGCCTGTGACACAGGTTGCTGTGGGCGGTAGGACCGGTACCTTGCCTTACAGCATACGCAGCGCTGCCCAAAGGCAGCAGGAGTCCATTATGGCATTATCGAGGGACTACTGCTTTCACTCCTATCCTCTTCCAGTGAGTGGCATTACTCATTGGAGTAATGCAAGCAGAATACATTCTCCAATGAATGTTTTCTAGAGATCTGTATGTAGGCTTCACAAAAGACTGACTACTGTGACATTTTTTCAATAGACATCCATCATTGACTTTACATATTTTGCTGCTGGATTTTCTGCTTAATTATAAAATTTTCTGTTCAGTATTTTAGCATTTTTAGTCTACCCAAAAGATAAACAAAGGAAGAGGTGAAGGTGTTTCACAGACACAATTGCTTCAGGCAACTGTCAAATGTAAAACTCAGTGGAAAGCTTCAGCATGTCTCTAGTTTAGCTCAGTTGAGGAATGCTGCAAAAACAGGTGTTGTCTGACACAAGCAATAATTATCTTTCACCTTGATGGATGTTAGTTTAATCTGTTTTTTACATGGTAGCTAGGTCTCAGCTGGGTTAATGCCAGAAAGCAGATGAGATGCTTTGCGTACTTTGTGTATTGCAATACCCCAGACAGCTTTTACTCCCCCTTTTCATTTATTACATGGAACGGTTCTAATAGTCTCAGTGGTTTATCCATTAAATTTTAACTTTAGGTTCATTTTATGTTACACTATCAATGTTTTTTAAATGAGCTCACAATTAAACTGTTGGCTGTTAAGTACTTTACTGGAAGAAACTAATGAACAGAACATGCTTCAAAAATATAGATGATTACCTATGAAATATTCACAAAGCAGAATGACTGAAAGAACAAGGTTAGAGGAAAAAACTTGAGAAAAACACCCAACTTGTCATTCCTTTGCATATATTTAGAGGAAAAAAAAGCTGTAAGTTTGCTCTTTTACCCAAAAGCCTTTATTACCTTCCAGTATCCAGTGATTACGTTACATCCTTCATCATATAAAACCATTCCAAACTAGACTACACCCTTCCTATGCCCTTGGGCAGACTTTCTAGCCCTGTGGGCACAGGAACGGTCTGTACACACATTGCACTTGGCACAACACCAGGGATTCTCTTTGCGTAAAGTTAAACAGTGTTCTAACAGCCTCTTCAAGGTGTTAGGGAATAAATATAGCAACTTAAACAAAAGGCACCCAGAGCCTCCTCATTTGGCAATATTTTCTACAGAGGTTGAAATAGTAGAAGTGTGGTATACCACCTCTGATGTGCTGTTCTTGGTGGTACTTCTTGCTTGCAAACACACCTGATGTTGTATGTTGGAATGGCCCCATACTAGCACTCAAACTAGTCACAGCTGGCTGATAACTGATACCAAAATGTGTACAAGTACCTGCTAATTTCCACCATTGTCCCTGTTGTCCAATCCAGTGTCCTCTGTTCCTCAGGATGGGTAAATGTTCTGATTGCCTCTGTGAATCAGCCACCTTCAGGAAGAAGAGGTCAGCATTCAATGATGCTGCACTGCTGCTCTAATTTACATTCCACCTTTCAATAGCTCTCAGATGACAGAATTGCAGCATGACAGTAGCCTTATGCACTGAAACCAGTAGGTTAATATTAGCAGCAGTGGTTTCCTCTGAACATACACCCTGCTTCTCCCACTGTACAGAACAGCCAGGGGTTTAAAGACCCTCCTTGTAACACAGACTGGTTTTGCTGCATGCAAAGGCTATAAAGCTTATTTAGCTAATTAAAAATTTACTTCTGTTTTTCAGCTCCTAATTCTTTCTATTAAGGAGACTTGAAGTTCTATTTCTATTAAGGAGACTTTCTATTAAGGAGACTTGGAAGTTGTAAAAAATTTGGCATATATAGGCTTCTCTCCTTAGTCTGCATGCCCTAAGGTTCTCCCTCATTTCACCTTAAGACAACTGCTGCTGCTCAGGTGTTATGGTAGAGCACAGAGCAGGAGCAGAGGACACGGCTATCTGAAAGCCTATATTGAAAACAGACTGTGGTCTGCAGAGCTTACAGATACACTAGGGAAAACTGCCCCAAAGTAATGTTTCTGAAATAGACTATTAAAAAGGATTTCGTAGCCCCCATGAGAGCAAAGTACTGAAGGAATGTGGAAAACTCTCTATAAAGAGTCACCAGTAAATTTGAATGCTCTCAACTGGTGGTAGATTTTATAGCTGTGTAGCTTGCCTTGGACAAAAGGAAGTCAGGTAACACAAATGAAAAGCTCACAAAGTGCAAAAAGCATTACAAGAAAGACCTACACTGGGAGGCAGAAGCCTATCCATAGTACAGGAAACAAACAAACAAAAATAACACAGCAGTCTTCAAAGTTCAGGAACTTTATTTCAGTTGGGAACCTTTATACAAAAAATATGGAAGTATTGTTGAGTTATTTAAAAATCCTCTCCCATGTATGCTGTCATTCCGTACTATCAAACCGCATGTAATATTTTTCTGTAACACACTCATGCTTCTCCAGCAGGAAATGAAACCAGCATTATCTTTTCATTTCTAGAGGACAGCTCAGAACAAAAGAAAACAAAAGGCCTGCATTCAATGGCAGCATTTGATGGACTGGCCATACAAACATAGTTTCAGAGTTGTACATCCATTTTTTCATCTTTCAGGTTTCCCACTTGAACATGACCCTCAAACAGCGAGCCTTGCACAGAGCAAAATGCTTGGCAGACGATTTTACACTCTGGGGAAAAGAAATGAAAGATAAAAAGATATGACCACGTGTGCTGAGGTATTTAATAAAAATACTTATGGGTATCTTTTAATTAAAAGTGAAGAGTAAGTCTTATAACAGGTGCCTGGGAATTTCTGTGAAATACATTCATATGAAAGATTGGCCAGCTTTCAATATGGAATCTGGTTCTATTTTGTCAATGTTTTTAAGATGGCATTATGATTTATTTAGCAGCAGCTGGAGCTATCATTACTAACATGTGTGCCCCTCCCAGGGAAAGTGTCGGAAACACTGAGCTTGCACCTCAGATACAATATTAAGGCTTTTGGATGTTCTTGCAATGGACAGAGAAAGTCCATACATGTGAAACGAGAAGAAAAAACCCTGCACTTGTGTAGATAAAAAATACGACAAAGCAGGACTCAAATTTGTACTCAAATCTGTACAACAATTCATAGGCACTTTTCATCCAAAACCGGACTATGTAGAATCCTATGTCTTTAAATAGTTTTCCTTTAAAAGGCTGAGAGATAGACCACACATAAAGCACAGTAACATCTTAGAACTCCAGTAGCGAGGACAGGAGTTGAGCAGTTGAAAGTCGGAGTCAATCAGCTGAAGACAGAGGCAGTTATAAACTGAAGCATGCTGAACCATAGTCAAAATGAGAATAATAACAGTTACTTTATTCATTAAGCAAATGCAAAGAAAGCACACTAAGACTGCAGTAATTATGTATTAGCAGGTGAGATGCTCCGTCCAGTGCTGCCTCCAGCTCCAGAGCCCTCAGCACAGGAGGGACATGGAGCTGTTGGAGCGGGACCAGAGGAGGGCACGGAGATGCTGGGAGGACTGGAGCCCCTCTGCTGGGAGGACAGGCTGAGAGAGCTGGGGGTTCAGCCAGGAGAAAAGAAGGCTCTGGAGAGACCTTTGAGCCCCTTCCAGTCTCTAAAGAGGCTCCAGGAGAGATGGGGATAAACTTTTAGTGGGGTAATGTTTTAAAACTGAAAGATATTAAAAAGAGACTGGATATAAGGAACAAACTTTTTCACAATGAGGGTGGTGAGAGGTTGCCCAGAGAAGCTGTGGCTGTCTCATCCCTGGAAACATTCCAGGCCAGGTTGGACAAGATTCTGAGCAACCTGGTCTAGCTGAAGGCGTCCCTTCTCATTGGGATCCAGAGCTTGGACTAGATGGCCTTTAAAGGTCCCTTCCAGCCCAAACTCTTCTGATTCTATAATAGTAACCACACAGAGGACAGAACAATTTTAAAATACATCTCAGATGCTGCTGTTCAGGAAGCTTCTTAGCAGTTTGGGAGTAAAAACTGCGAAGGAACGATCAGTCTCTGCATAGTCGAAGCACAGAAGCACAGCCATGCTCGCTGAATTAGTGCATCTCCAGGTACGGATGGCAAACGTGGAGGAGCTGCAAAACTCCCAAGAGCCTATAAAAATATTTAACTTTAGACAGTAACCCAAAAAAATAATTCAATCTCTGGAAAAAAGCCATCCTTTGTGCCCAAATGGCATGAACAAAGAGTTAACAAAATGAGCAAACTCTGGGTAAAATCTTTTAAAGAGTAAGGAATAGCTCAAGAGGACATATACAAGGAAACATAGCACCAGTTCTTACATCATTTAAAATAAAAGTTAAAGACCCAAGGAAGAACGAAACCCAGATACTCAGAGATTTACTTTAGGGAGCTCACAGAGTATACGGTAGAAATACTCAGTCATTAAAGCTAATGAAGAGTAGAAGAAAAAAACAATGTGAGAGAGATAATCTTTTATATATATAAAACCCCAAAGAACCAGAACATGTTGTCAAGATGATGGTACTCTGCACGCTGTTTGAAGAAATCTTCTATTAAAAATCAGCAAAATTAAAATTGGGAGGGGGAAGAAAGAGAAGACACTATTGCTAATATTTTTTCTAAACAACACAAGGACTCTCAAAAGTAAGCAATAACTAATATTTGTGAGAAACATCAAAAATTGAATTGCAAAAAGAAATTATTTCTGTCCCTCTCCCACTTCCTCAATAAGGCCACAAGAAATAGGAGACCTGGAGATTTTTGTATGGAAATGGAGATAAACAATGTCCCTGTGGGGAAGCGATGCCGGGAGAAGGATGGCAGCCAGTCCCCAGTGCTGCTGTGTGTTTGGATGCATGTGCCGTCGGGAAAGCTGCCTGCTGATCCCTGGCAGTATCTCGGTGTGACTGAGCTGCTGAAATGCAGCTGCAGTGGAGGCACACCCACAAGCTTAGAAACTGACTCCACAACCTGGAGGGTTGCAAAGCAGGTCTGTTTGTTCAGCGCTGGGCAGCACGGGGGGTCTCCCCACCACAAACGTGCTGCCCCGAGTGCGGCAGCTTGCCCTTCATTTGTACAGCAAAGGCTCATGTATCCATGACACCTGTACATGTGCATAACCTGTCCCCGCTCCCTATTGAAATTAGACCCCTCCCAGCTGTGCCTGCGTAGTGTCTCCTGGCAGTGGTCGCCGAGGGTGGTGAAGATGAAGGCCGTATGTCTTCTTCACAGCTCTGGCACAGGCCCCGCTCTCGGTTGGTCTCTCTCCCAGCCAGGATGGCAGATGCAGCCGGATCCTCCTTATCAACCGTACCTCCCTGTCTGCTCTCAGGGCTGGGGAGTCGGTTCTGCATCCCGGGATGTTCCCCTTGCTCCCCCCTATCTCAAAGCTGCGGCTCATCCTGACCTTCAGTTATTTCCCACTTCTGCTCAAGCGGCGGCCTCTGACGGCTGCATCCTCTTACCCAAAGAGCCCTTCCTAAAAGACAGTCAAAGCTACTTCTAAAAGTTTTAAAGGCTTATATTTCTCAATTGCTTCTAAAGGCTTATATTTTCTTATAAGGTAAAATGTTACTTTAATTACTGTCCCCCTTTCATTAGAGGCAAACACTGATAAACATCGAGAAATTCCAGGTATGGAGAAGGTTTCCTCCTCTGGCACACCTCGAGTGCCGTGGATGCAGTCTGTAATAAGCACCATGCCAGTAACACAGCTAATGTGGAGAGAGAATACAACCACTGAAGCTGGACCTCGATTGCTTCGATTTGGCAGGCTTCAAGGTATATAGCATATTCCCCCCCAAGTCTTTAAAATGTAGTTGGAATATCATTATTTCTAGCACTTGTTCCTTATTATAGAACTCATTATAGATTATAGATCACTCTCTAAACTGCAGAATATTTCTTGTAGACATGAAATATACCTATAACATTTTACATTTAATAAATATATTTTAACATTTCAGATTTCTTCCGCCTAAACAGCACTTTTTTATCAGAAACAATGCAATCATAATATTTATCTGTCTAGTTAACATCACTGGCATTTTACTACCGAACAAAGCACAAACTATAAATATTCACTTCATGCAACCCCCCAAGTGGAAATATGCTTTCTGTTGTTTTAAAGAGGCAGCTGCAGCATTACAAAAGGGACATAAAGGTGTGAACCTTTTCCTCCCCTTCTGGCAGCTGATCTGCTCGGAAGGGGCATTTTGACATCCCTATGAAAGGTATGAAACTCCTGCACCCAGGAAATTGCCTATGCTTAAGGGATAATGTCAAAGGATGTTTAATCTTGTTTTTTTCTAGCCCACCTAACACATGCTAATGACCATCAAGAGTTTTTACTCTTTCTTGCTAAATGAAAGACAAGACTTGCTATTGTATTCTAAAAAAAAATGATGTTATCCATTGTCCCTTATGCATTTGACTTGAAACACAAATGCATACACAAACACTAGAACAAAATACATAGTTTATATCTTAATGCTGCATGAATTTACTAACTAGACAGAAATTATTTAGCTAGCAGTGATCAGTGATTTGTATTTTATTGTAACAATATATGTGCAAAATCAGATTTTTACTGACAAAACCCATGCAATAGGTACACGGTAGAGGCAGAACCTGTTACAGCTGTGTGTCTGTTGTAAGAAATAATTTGGCATTTAATTATTTTTTAACCTTTGGTTTTGTCTACAAAGTATTAATACACAGTTAATTGAATGTTCTAGTTTACAGAGGGGGCTACAAAAAAAGGCACACTTTTTTCATGTTTTACACGTCTCTTGGCTGCTGCTGACCTGGGCAAGGCAGAGGTAAAGCCTAACGACTGCTGACTCGTACGCTCGGTTTCAAATACCCCTGAGTTTTAGAAGTAGGACGTTTTAAAGAGAATCACTCATTCAACTCCGTACCGAAGGCGTAAGACTAATATTTTGAAAACCTCTAATTCAAAGACCTGTTATCTTTGCTTGACCTTATTTCCTGTCATTGGCAAGAAGCGAGTTGCTTCTATTCACTCTAATAGCCATATAGTATAACCCTTGCTGTGAACAACTGCTATTCATGCATCCCTTTGTAGAACGCTCCAATCTTGGGAAGTCGTACGTCAGCCTCAGAAGGGTCATTTACAAACAGCCTCTTGTTTGACCTAAGGGGTACATGGCTTCGCCTCGCCCTCTGCTTTTTCCCTTGTACACTGTACTTCCTTCCGCTCCCGTTTAACTCGGCACAGGTGGTGCTGCAGCTCAGAACCAGGTGTCTGAGTCTGAAGTCATGTGCAGAAGTGTTTACCTTCTTATCATTTTTAGCTGGATTTCAGAAGTTACAGAAACGCAGTATTTTCCTTTGAGGAGGAAAAACCTATTTATTGTGGCTTCTTTCCATTTTGTAAAGATAACATTTCGGTGCCCTCTCAGATGTATTTGTCATCTGACCAAATATGAACCCAAGTCACTTACTTCCTTTTCCAGAAAATTACTAATGAGAAAAGTAATTGATTAAAAAATATATAGGAACAAATACTAGGAGTCTGTATCTAAAGAATGATAAACCTTTTCCACTATTAAAATAATGGCTACTATAAAAACCACAGATGGCATTTTCTGAGAGAGTCCAAACCTGAAAACTTTCTGAAGCCTCTCTACTTTCCAATTCTGCTTTTTTTCAATATTATACAGATAGCTTTCTGTAATCATACCTGCTTGAGTTTGTCCATAGCAGAGAGAGAAAATTCCTCTTTTCCTGACTCAATTCTGTTGTGCTTCACAACGATCTCAATCTCAAAAGAACATAAAATCAGAAGATGATGCAGAAATTAAGGCATTAGCATACATGTGAAGGCATTTGTATGTACATAACCTCTCTGTAATTAGGTGAATATTAATATTTCTTGAAGCACATTTTTCTTTTAGTACAGATCAACTATGCCAGGTCCCTATTACAAAGATTTAATCAATCTAAACTAAATAAAGACGATATTTTGCACACCTGTAGTCACAAGTATTTTTTCATCAGCTCTGAAAGAAAGTCATCATTTTCATTCTGAGTGGAGAAACCAATAAAAAAAAAAACCCCACTAAGGCAGACAAGCATGTAAAAAATCCCATACCCTGCTACTGTGTTCTATCCCCTCGCCTCTGGGGGAGTTGGCTGTCTAATATCACAGGGCTGTGGCACAGAGCAGCACCTGATAACAAGCCCATCAGCCCGGTGAGAACTGCAGGCAGCTTGCCTTGCTCCTGACAAGCCGCAGATTGTTCTGTAGGAAACAGCACACAACTAACACACTGAGCACAGCTCTGCCAGTGGGAATTCATAACAAATACATCAGAGCGAGTGAGACATTTTGTGATGGTTCCTTTTGAGAAAATAAAAGACTCTGTGGGCAGAGGAAAAGCCTGCAGCAGGGCACGTGCTGCTGTGCTCCCTAAGCCGTGGTTATAATGCGATGGAGGTAGGAGCCAGGAGAGAGTCGTGAGGAGGAGGAGAATTTTGCTGGGGGGGGAAGTGCTGAAAGGAAGAATATTTGGTCAGAGGTGCTTAGAGGAGAAACTACTGCTGCAATTTCTCAGTGATCAGTTTCGTGATCATCTCCTTTGGGAAGACAACAAAAAGCCGGAGGGGGGTGGTGTCCAAAAGAGAATGAGCAGAACGGCACATGGGAGAAACGGATGCTCTTGAAGACTACAGTGGCAAAAGTGGGGTGAAAACGAGNGTTTAGTTTGCAGAAGAGGAGGCTGAGGGGAGACCTCATCACTCTCTACAACTGCTTGAAAGGGCATTGCAGAGAGGTTGGTGCTGGTCTCTTCTCACAGGTAATTAGGGATAGAAGGAGAGGGACTGGCTGCAAGCTGCAGCAGGGTAGGGTTAGGCTGGACATTAGGAAAAAATCCTTCCCAGCAAGAGTGGTCAGAGCCTGGAATGGGCTGCCCAGGGAGTGGTGGAGTCCCCATCCCTGACTCTGTTTCAGAGTAAATTGGATGTGGTGTTGAGGGATCTGGTGTAGGGGAGAACTTGTAGAGTAGGGCTGATGGTAGGACTCGATGATCCCACGGGTCTCTTCCAGCCAAAATGATTCTATAATTCTAAGGTGTTATTAGCCTGCAGCGTGTCACCGCATGGTCCCGCTGCCGTAACTCGGAGCTAGCACAGTGCCCTTCCAGACAGTGCCATTCTTTTACATTAATCACAGAATATCAGGGATTGGAAGGGACCTCAAAAGATCATCTAGTTCAATATATAATATATAATAATGGTACACTGGAGTATGGAATGCAAAATTGCATCCCCGTTTAGTCATTGAAATAACACGAACAAAACAAATAGGGTAAGAGAGAAAAAGGAATTTATATTTTGCATTAATTCAGTCCGTAACACAGCTGTTTTCCAGATTTATCTTTCATAGTCTGAACTCTCTTACTACTTGATAAATCACTCAGAAAGTTTCAGGTCTATGAACATCTTTTATTCAATTCCTCTGCCTGATGAGATGAAAAGCTACATGGATCCAAGACAGGATCCAGTGTCGTCGTTCAGTGCAATTCTGGAAGATGCTCCTAGTGACACACACAGCAAGAGAATCTACATAGAACAAAGCAGATGAAAATCTGGCACAGAAAATAAGGAGAGCTCTGGACTCAAGCAGCTGACACGAAAGCTGTTGGTGCAGGTTTACCCACATCAGCATTTTGGGCACTGTCTTGGCCTGTAGGCACCAGCACAACAGGCAATCTCTCTGTCCCAGTGCCAGGACATGCTGATAGTAACTTTGAGAGGAGAAGGGTTAAGTTAATGGTCAAGGACACCCAAACAACGTTTAAGACATTGTTTCAGTCCCATTGCTGCACTGTACACCAATGCTAATAACTCCCACCACCCAGTTATGTGTCTTCATAGCTCTTAACCTTTCCAAGGAAAAAA
Source organism: Jacana jacana (assembly GCA_013400555.1). NCBI lineage: Eukaryota > Metazoa > Chordata > Aves > Charadriiformes > Jacanidae > Jacana > Jacana jacana. The sequence continues at coordinate 214,882 of VZTM01010324.1, read as the reverse complement.
AAAACACTTTCTGCAGTGGCAGAGAGATGCAGAGGCATACTGAAGATGACAAGCAAGGAATCAGCAACCCTGGGGAGGCAACCCAAGCCCCAGCTGGGCTGTCTGGGACCCACTCAGAATATGTGGAAACCCCTTTTCCCAGGGGTAAAGACTGGTGAAAAGGGCTCACAGTTTGTCAGTAGCTAGTGCTGTGCTCCATGTCGAAGCAGTGCTATAATTGGCATCCAGCAGCCTCCCCATAAGGCCACATGGTTAGAAGAAATTGCTAAATTATTTGACTTGTAAACTCAGTTTGAAATGCTAACTGCAGAGTATTTGTCTGAGCGATAAACTCTTTAAGGAGAAACCTTTGATCTCCAGGCAAGTAAAGACCCTTAGAAGTCCTGGAGTCTGGATAGCCAGCCCTGAAGACCTTTGTTTGCACCCACCACTGGGAGAGGGGGAGGGAAAGAGCATTTTGCACAGTGATTGCCCAGAATTTGGCTCTGCTTGTAAAGCTGGAAGGTGAAAGGCCGTGCAGCGCCCTTTCCTCCCCCCCAGCAAAAAAAAAAGGCTATCCAGCTTTATGGCGCAAGGCAGTCCTCAACTTTAAACTAATGACTTGGGCTTAGCAAAGAAGATTGTAGTCTGCACAAAAAAGGGGACAGTGAATTCTCTTGTTCATGAAAAAACACTTTTAAGATCAAATTTGAAGTGGCCTGTGGTATCCCTTCAGTGCAGCACGTTGCAATACATGTTTGGTTTCTAGCGCTGAAATGGGAAAGGGTTAAATCTGCATTCTAGTCCTGGGGGAAACAGCCACTTTGTCACCCCATTCAGACCAAGGGGGCCAGAGCCTGCCCAGGTGCTCACCGTCACCTCTCAGCATCACCCCAGCCAACCACGGCGGTGCCGGACCCCACACTCCTCTCCCCAGCGCGAGGGGCAGCCGGACCGGACCTGTAGCTCACGGGCAGCCTCTCGGGGGCCAACAGGGTGACTAACTGTGCCCTCCTCCTCAGTTTACTCATGGATAACATTATTAATTTCCAGAACTCCTCAAAGCTATTCTACCAGAAGTTGGTAAGGCCTGAGTGTCACTCCTCCTGCGTCCTCCTGTGTCCTTTCCCCACCACCCTCACCCCCCGGACAAAAGTTCACAGCTGACCAGCAGTGTCTGCGAGCGGCAGACCTTTTACTGCCGGCTGCAGCCTCCGCTGAGCTTCCAACCGGGATGGTGTTGCTTGATGGGGTCATCTGTTTACTTAAAACAGAACTGGGATCAAAAGTTCATTTTCAGAGACCATTAAAGGGCAATGATATATTAACAACTTCAGTCGTTGCTGAGCTGCTGGATGTGACTCGTGGGTGAATGACACCATGTGCCAGCCACGCTGTTCCTTAGGAGATTTATTTTGAGTCCCTTCCCTGCACCTCCCAGGGAATAGGCAAATAGCCGTGTTCCATACCAATTTGGAAGGTGTACCTGTAGGCAATGTCTGACACGTTATCTTCCCCTCAGAGGTCACTGGTGATTCATTACAGCCTATTTACAGACACCTCACCAGCCACACGGATTTGTTTCAATGAATCAGTAACGCTCAATTTCTGACCAGCAAAATTTTACACATCTTCCACTTTTTTTGGCCACAAGGAAAACTAAGACTTACTGCTTGTGGAGCATTAACTACTACAATCAGCACTTGTGACCAAGGCAGAGCACAAGAGAAAGAAATAATGAGGAAGAGTGAAAATTTAAGTAATTTCCAAGTCTTCAGGCAGCAGAACTGAAAAAGTGAGCAGCAATTCACATTGCTTCCAACAGGCAGCCCCCCGAAGAGTGGGAGGAATATGAGAGAGAATTATTTTTGCTGTGTAAGCCTGAGTTATTTAGACTTTTTAATTACCTGACAGTGGTTTTGCCAATTACCCACAAAAGCTCCAGTCCAATTGAGAATTAAGGCAAATTTCTACAGGAAACACAAAGAAAGGGTTCCTTAACACTGAGAGCATGCAGCTGACTGACACATCTGCTGAAGGCCCAGCATTTGGCTGTAAAAAAGACATTTTCTCCTGAGAAAAGTGTAATTTTTCCACACACACCCCTATCATGACATGTTTAAACACTCAAGAAAGAGCAAGGACCCAGGTCACCAAAGCCCAGCCTCCAGCACAAGCCACCCAGGGCACGGCTGACTCCAGGAAGGCATGGATCTCTTCAGCTTCAGCCCAGACCTTCCCTTCCCACCCAGGACAAGTCCTGCCCAGCTCTCCAACACCACTCCCAAAGTCAAAGCCTCAGGACTCTAATGACACCTCCTAAGGCCTTTGCTTGACTTGAGGGTGTTTCTCCCTCTGTAGTATAGTCTGGTTTGACTACCCCATCAAATCTGTTCGAAAATGCCAAGGAATGGTATACACCAGTGCCAGGCCCTTCTTCAACTAGAAGAAAAACAGAAAACTGGGAAGGGGAACTGGGAAACCCCTTGTGCCCTGGGCAGCACCGGCATTGCTTAAGGGACTTCTGCTACGGTCTGTGGATCACACAAGTGTCTGGTGGCACCCATTAACTGCTTTCAGCATAACAATGGCTCTTTCTCATCTCTGCCCATCCTCCCTGTCCCAGTTAAATGAGCTATTTCCCAGACAAATAAAGACTGGAGAGACTGCCTTCACCAGGGGTAGGAGCCTGGGGAAGGGCATTCAGATGGGAGTGATGGGAGCCTACTGAGAGGTGGGGAGACCCTGAGCAGTGCTGCGGGAGATGAGGGGAAAGGCAAAGCCTGGAAAAAGGGAGAGGCGCAGGAGGGAAGGGAAGCCACAGTGCATGGGCAGATGTGAAGTATCAGGGACAGGAGGATGGGAAAGGAGGACGGTAACAGGGAGGTGGCCCTGGTGCCTGCACCAGCTGAGCCTGCAGGAGTGTTCAGTAACACCAGCGAAAAAGGGGCTCACCAATGGCTCTCATGGCATGCCCGCGGCCTCTTTGTCCAAAGAAGTCAAGCTGGAAGACGGCAGCCACGCTGACTTTGTCCCAAGCTGATGGCCTGATCCCGTTCCTGCCCCTTCTCTGCTCTGGCTGCAAGGACAGTGTGTCCAATCCAGACGCCTCTTCTGAAAGCCTCGAGCTTCCTCCAGCCTTTGGGAGAAACAAGTAAATAAGGAGCAGCAGCAACCAGATGGGACAGACACTCTGCTTCAGAGGTGACATGTCAAAATTCGGTTCCACAGTGTGTCTGTGGAACTTTGGCAAGTATAGGTAACGTGAAATATAAAACATTTTACATCTTTCTACCCAACTTATATAGCTAGATGTATAACTACATACTTTCATACAGCATAGGTGAGTATTTCTGTATCTGACTGCAGACTTCATGCTGTCAGATAAAGCAAGCAGTCACTCTTAAGGTATTCAGGAATACAAGACTGGTTGGTAATATCACTATTGTGTTTGTGCCACTTCTGCTGAAAACAACTGTTCCAAAACCACAGCAGCCACAGTGGTGTAGCAGTGCCCAGAAATAGGGCTTGGAGAAGCATGAAGTTCAATATATGAAGAGAAACTAGCAAGAAAAAGATTTAATTTGTTAAAAGACATTGGGCCAAATCTTTCTCTGCATCAATGTTAATTATAAGAAACCAATTATCAAAATAATTTAAAGAAAACAACTTTGAATCTGCACTCCTGGAAGCCGGCTCAAGTGTGACAGCTGTGAAGTAAAACACTTTGGGGCCACCATTACTGCTGTATCTGCAACTTGGCCATGACCTCCTGAGCACCTTTGCCATGGCACCCACCAGGGGATTCAACCCACTGTTGTCTCCTGGCAGAGTCTTGCTTCCAGCCCAGCTCTCTTCCTGGGGGTGAGAAACCAACCTCTCTGTAAAGCCTGAGGCTGCACCTTTCCTGACATCAGGCTCTGAAGCTGTGAGTAGCAAGGCAGGAGGAGAGAACCCACTCTGGTCCTGCGTGGCTGCTGGCTGGACTGCCCTGGGATGGTCCTGCCAATGGGACAGTTTCAGGGCTCACTTTTAATCCAGGAGATTCTCTGGGAAGCAGCCATCAGGAAGAAACCTGTAGCGATGGCACCTCTTTTGCACCAGGAGGGCAGGGCGAGGACACACGGTGGCAGCCGGGCACATTCAGAGAAGGTCTCTGGTTCAGTCAGGCCAGCTGCGAGCTCTGCTCAGCTTTGGAGACAGATGTAGTGTTGCATCCTCCCCAGGCCCCTCACACTCATCCTTTCCCTCCTTCTGCCCGGGGTGGGCAGGGGAGGAACCCCTGCAGGAGAGAGTTTCCAGCGGTTCCTGCCTTTTCTCTTCCCAGAGCACTCTCTTCAGTATGCCCCTTCTTCACAGCACTGTGGCTTTTCCTCCCCCTTTATGGGGTAATACCGGCGCTGAATGGTGATGAGACAAAGCCAGGTGCAGCCTTCAGAAGCGAATGTGTTGGTAGGTATTTTGGTGTTTCAGAGAAGAATGCCAGGTCAGCCGCTTCTCTCAATCCAGAAGGACTTCTTATATTTTTATGTGGTCAGTTAAAGGAAATACTTGCCTTGAATCCACAATTGTATTTTTTTTCTTTTAGATATTCCAGAAACTTTTGGCCTTACATTAAAGTTAATGTTAGTTCTTTATATAATTCATACAGTAGCCACAGGCACAGGAAAAAAAAAAAAAGTTAATTTCTTAACTGTAGCTTTCCTCTTTTTATGTTTGCAATTTCAATTAACTGTTCTAAATAACTGACAACATGGAATATAAAACATTCCCACAACAATGTAGGTCTAACAGCAATTATGTTGATTTACTCTGGACCATGTTAAGTTCAGGGAGTAGGATAAAGAGACAAGAGTTTAAAACTTCTTTCACACCGATGTAATAAATTCAGTACATTGCTTTAAAGTTAGGGCAAAATAGCTGGTAACTGAAAGTCAAAAAAACCCTTGTTTTGTTTTCCACTGTGATAGAAAACAATAGATTATGGGAAAGTTCTTCAGAAGGTGATCAGAGGAAAAGTTCACCAGCATCTATCATGGACTGTGTCTCTGTGGCCTGCTGGGATAGGAGGGAGGGACATAAAGGTGTCAGCAGTTGAACTGATACGGTAAATCACAGTCGGGCTAGTAAAGCGCAATGGCAGCCTCGTGTAAATGCCTTCAGACTTCTATTTCTTCGTGGAGGTTGTACTCAGGACACGTCCCCTCTTTGTGACCTTATCTCTGGGGCAGTGGGTTGTGCACGGGTCTCTCCTCTTTAGTTTACGAGGACTAATCCATCTGCAGGTTAATAAAAGGTGAAAAGAACGATCACCCAGGAGCCACCAAAATAAACAAGTAGCACCTTTGACTGCTTCGGGATTCTCAGTTCTCCACATCAGCGTGCTTGGCCCGTCCCCTCTCCCTCCTTCTGAATATTGTGGTAAGAAGCACATCTGCAACCTGGGGATTACAAACAAGAGCAACAAAAAGCATTAACATTATGCAAACCAGGAGAATGGTAAGAAGATTCCATAAAAGGTGGATGGTTCCGCTTTGCAGGCGTGAAACTTGTCTCTGTAAAATGTACTTTTCTGTGTATGTCCCTGTGGTTGAAATGTGCATTTTTTTTTTCTAGAAATGCTGACAATTAGTGCTTTTCAGTGACCAGCATGCTCTCACTCCCAGTTAGCGGAAAGGTTCCCTCAGACACGTCACAATTTTGAGCCATTCCGCCTCATACAATGAGCAAAAAGGTCGTGACATGCCACTACTTCAAGGAATCTGTTGATAAGATTAATGAACTTTTCTCTCTCACTGCCAGATTTATAATGCATGCAGTAGCTTGCTGCAGTTGCTCTAGGCAGCATGGTTAACAGCAATAATGTATATTTAATATAAGGACACCAAAGAGGAAGGGAAGTCAGGCCAAGAAGGGTGACACCGGGGTGAAAGTCACCTGTGTGTCCTGCAGCCGGGGCGGTGGGGGTGTCGGGGCAGGTGGTCCCCCTGCCTTCCCACCCTGGCTCCTGCCATCCTGGTCAATGCCAAGGACAATCCACAAAAGAGGCGGCTATTGCCAGGGCAGGGTCCGATTACTCTGCAGTCCTGAGAGAAGCTCTGGAGAGAGGCAGGGCGCTTCATGAGTAGGGCTATGATGTGGCCTTGTAAGTAAGAGGGAAAAAACCCCAGCCAATGTGCGCAGGCTGGCACTACTGCCGCTAACATGGCACTATCCAGCCCCCTCCTCCCTTTCCCATGAGATACCCATGAGGCAGGTTGTTGATTCAGAGCGGCCTAGACAAAATAAAGGCCACTCGATAAAGCACACCACAGTCTCGCGCTCCTTTTGTCAATTAAGTCAGTAAGCCAAGAAAACCAAGACCTACCATCATCCCACTGCAAATTCAAATCTAATCCTGAAAAGATCCTTGTTCCGCTGACATTTTACATGGAAAAGCAGTATACTTCTGAGATAAAGATATATTAAATTAATGTTGACCCTATACAACTAAAGCAGGAAAAACCCCAACGTAAGCTGGTGCTCTTCCCTCAAAACAGCAGCTCCTAGAGGAAGCCATTTCATTTAAAGCAGCGTTAACAAAGATGACTTAACACAATCTTGCTACGTGCCTGTGCACATCTCCTCCTTAACCTGTCTCAGCTGTACCTGGGAGGCTGCTCGGGACCACGTCTCCATATTTTCAGCTCTCAACCACCTCAGAAAGTTTCTGAGCTGCCTCCTTCATGAAGGAGCGTGCATGGGACTGCCTGTTGGTGGCTTATCTCTGGAGAGAACCTGTGAGGGGCCCTCAGCTCTGGAATTTATTCCCCCCTTTGCTCAAAAACAGTCTCCAACAATCTTTGACCTTCCAGGTAAGCTGTGAGGCCCAAATCCAAGGATTTGTTCTGGGAGAGGCATAAGAAAAGCTGGCATTCACAGGTGTGGTAGGAAAGCACACTGTCAATTGCCGAGTTAGTCCTTGGGTTATCATTTTCTCACGCTGCTGCAGTTATCCTGCAAACTTCACCCGTGGAGACTTAGGCTTTCTTAAAGGGTCATAACTTGGGAGGAGGGGGGAGCACTGACATCAACCAGTGTGTGACTGGCTGTGTGTTTGTGAACAGAACGGCCTGGCAAACACCTGCATCATAAGTCACTTCTGCTAAAATGATCCTCCCGGCCCTGCAGGTCGCACACCCGTCTCTGGGGCACCAGCAGCATACACAAGTGAAACAGTTCTGGTGGGACTGCTGATAAAGGAACACATAACACTTTAATTTACTGAGAATACCTAATATGTTGCCCTGCCTATGTGCCAGGCGAGCTGTAAACCCCTATTAAAACAGCACTACTATGTTCTACTACCAAACTTTTCTTGTCTGTCACCTTTTAAATATTTTAATGTGAGATTCTTTAAAAGCTGTCTCTGCTGCTCTTACTCTCTGGACGTAAACAGATTTGTTAAATATTTTATTTCTAACCCACCCACGAAGTTACATTCATTTACATAACTTAATGAAGGCTGCATTATTCATTGAACTTCTCATATAACATTTTTCATGAGACATTATTAAACAAGTGGAGCGAGGCAGCCTAGTAATGAGCCTTCTCCAAACTTGCTGCCAGTTATGTTTCCTTTCTCCTAATCTATCACTCTAATGGTTGCAACTAATAAACTTTTTGAATCTTTGCTGCTAATCTGTATATGATTTCCATTGCTGGCTGGATGTATAACTTGTCAGAGAATTTACAATACAAACCACCTGGCAAACAAAACGATCTGGATTAACAAATGCTGTCCAAAACTACCCACTCTGCTGTTATAATAGAGAAGACAGCTACATGCAACATAGTACCTTTAAACTGTAAATAAAATCACTAATTTGGGGCTGGAACATACCCTGCTGAGCAGTATGGGCCAGACATAACATTTGTAGCTGCCTTTTATAATTTCAAAAGCATCACCAAAAGTCAATAAATGGAAGTTTGGTTTATGTAAATGTTCAGCAGAGACACCACCTTGTGTAGGATCCTACAGGCTTGTAGAGGCTGCTGTGAGACTGCTCTAAGATGGTCTGCAAGAGTTTTAAGGCAAAGAAATTCTGCAATGGGCTGCTTGAACTTGGGCTACTTAAGAAATGTAAGTACAAAACCTTAATTATACAAAGCTTCAAATGATGCTGTCCCTTTGCTAGGTGCTTTTATGAACCAAAAGAAAAAACCCTTTCTGGGCTCAGCTGCTGAAAGCAACACATCCTAGTTTCACCAGCACAAAATAAATAAGTAGGTTTTAATCAAGTTGTTGTTGTTGTTGTTATTATTTCCAGTGAGTCCCCAGCACTCATTTGCACATTTTTTCCTTGCTCATATAACCATTACCAAAATTCACTCTTACCTGCTCTGACCTTGTCTGGAAGCACCGTTGCCGTTCAATCAGGAACTGACTTACCCAGTACTGTTCCTCAGCGTCAAGTCACACCAGTAGCTTCCTTTGCTGTCACCTTTATTCAATAATGGACATACCTGTGTGTTGTGAAGAACTGCACATTTAGCATTGTAGAGAATTCAGAAATTCTGAGCACAAGAGCTGGCACTGGCCAGTGGAAGCGACTACTCGTGCGGGTTCCCGTAACCCACCATCCCCTGGCAGAGCAGCCAGCATACTACACACAAACCACGGGTTCTTACCCCAGGACCGAAGCACAGCATCTGCTGAATCAGGTGCACTGCTTTGGGGAGAGACACAGTCAAAGATTTTTTCCTCCCAGTGATGGGATAACTAAGAGGAGGATTATGAAAAACCCCCAAAAGGCCCAATTGCAAGCAGGGGCGAGCACTCCCCTCCACATCCCTTTACAGTTTGTGAGCCCTGAAGCAGCAGTAGCTCACAGTGACACAGGACAGGGTAACACCTAAAAAAGGGGTGTTGGAGCTCAGCTCTGGGAACTACCTGTCAGCCCTGCAGCAGGATGAAGGAGCTCCTTCCTCTTCCTTCTGTCTCCACTGCAGCCCCCAGCACAAGGTTCCACATGGGGAGCTGGGGCCTAGACCCAGCCTGCCTGAAAAACAGCAGGGTTTGGGTAGATAATTTCTCAGCAGGATCGGTTCATGGACGCAGCATAATGGAAGAAGCAGGGACCGGGGGTGCAGGGGCTGGTCACCCCCTAAACAGCAGCCACAGCCAGGGTGGGTGCCCCTGGTACTGCTGAGCAAGCACAGCTGGTGTGATACCCCAGAGCTCACCTGGAACTGGTCTGCAGCCAGCATCCCAGTTGTCAGATACAGCCGCAGAGGAGATTAGCAGGAACTGTAAAACCTGCTCAAGAAGCTGGGCAAATATTTTAGCAATTAACCCACACAGAGCTCCCTATTACTGCAGTTACACTGCTACCACCTCTCAGGACAGCTTGTTTAAAGGTAGCTCCGAGATGCCTAAATTACACAGCAGTGACAGAGCGTTTAACTATGGAGATAAATTATACAGGGGCAGTGCCTAACATGGGTTACGTTCTCATGATTTACAACAGCTGAGGATGTGCCCCCAGATGTCCAGGCAAAATCAAATTAAGTATAGGATCTTTTTTTTTTTTTTCCAAACATAAAAGCCTTGCAAACTTGACTCAAAAATAAAAAGGAAGCAGAGAAATGCATGTATGACCTTCGACTTACACTGTGAAAGAGTGTTCTTATTCTCTATATTCTCCAGACGGCACTTAGATTCCTATACTTTATAAAAACAAAATATAAGCTAAAAAAATATGAAGACCATGCAAAAAGTTCCCACATATAAAAGACTTCAACAGGCAAAACGTTTAAAGAATAACAGCATCTATTTGGCTTTCCAGAATGTTGAAATGTTAAGGAGGAAACTTAATGAGGGATACCAAGATAAGAGTCTTGCTGGTCTCCAGACTTCAGACCACCTGCAAATCAGCATCAGGGGCTGCAATTTTCCACTACTGTATTGGTGAGAAAGGAGTATTAATCTGAGATTATTTATCAAGTCCCTGAAAAACATAATGGTACAAGAGGTTTGCATAGTAAAAATTACTTAAGATCTTAAACATTGCCAAGAGGACTAGAGCACAATCTAAAAAGAATATCTTTTGTATTTTAAGACTAAACGAAACTGACTAAGAAAAAGACTTGATAGCTACACATACACAGACTGTAGCCAAGCTCTTACCTTGGAAGTTTATACATTTAAAATGCTAGCTGGAAAGACAATTGTTCTATAGAAACACTCCTTAAAAAGAAGCCCCAAACTTCATAGATGCAGTTAAACACCTGCAGCAACTTTGAGCAACTTAACTCCAGCCTTAATTTTGACTGTAGAAAACATAATGAAAAAGTGACTGTTTTCCAGGAGCTAACAAGAAATTAAATTGGTCTATATGGTGCTATAAGTGCTTGTGACACTGAATTACATTGGTTTACTTGGTAGATGTTTATAGAGCCAGCCTATGTTGTTTGACTTTGGAGGGAAGACTAATAGGTGTAGTGAGAGGGGTGGGAAAGAAAGGGGGGTGTGGAGGAGCACAAAACCCCTTATGGTTAAGCCAAAACAGGGGTCATGCCTAGGGCATTTTATCTGCCCTGCTTACACACCCCCGGGGAATTGCATCTCAACAGTTGATTCCCTGTTAATCAATTCACATTAGTGCCTGCCTTTTAGTTTTCACTTTGCTGGATTCCGGGAAAGACCTTCTTAAACCAAAGGCGTGCTCTATCTCTGACCCAGCCAGAGCTGCTGCATTTCAAGGAGAAATGACAGCAGATTTTATTTGCTCTACCAGCCGATAAGAGACACCTTCCCAAGTAAAGATTCAGAAGCTTCATGGCCAGCAGACTCCACACAGGGCAAGACCCCGTGGTCTGTTCACACAGGTCAGCACTAATAGGGGAGAAGACCATTATGGAATTTTTCCCCCCCTCAAGATCTAGAGCTCGATAAGGAACCCTGCAGCACTTGCTGTCATGTCACACTGACTCTGAATATTTTTTGCACAACTCTTGCCACTTACAGGCTAAACCTTAAAACGATTTACGACTCACAAGTGAGAACCACACGGGAGTGGGAGGAAGGGGAGGGTTGTCAGCATAGAAACAGCAAATAGCTCATTCAAAAACAGCAGATCTGACTTTACATCCCAAGCCTTTAGAGCTGTTGGTTAAGCTGCTCTCTAGCACTCACACTGATCTTCATACAGAGAGGATCATCAAAAATAAATTTTATTATCAAATTTAAAATTCACACATTAAACATAAGATCTAGACACAAATAATACTGGAAACAGTCTCAATAACCATTTTAGGTAATTTGGATGAGTAGCTAATTACCATTGTTTCAAATGCCTTTAAGAATATTTCTTAACACATACACCGTTGTGAGACACCTTCAAACGCTCAGCTGGCCAGCTTTCAGTAAGATTTTTAAATAAGGGAAGACTTATTTCTATAGAAATAACATTATCTAATTATGAATCAGAGACCCATAATTGTAGTGCTTGGGGAAAAAAAATATCATAGCCTTTTGAAATATTTAGAAGACATAAATAACTATTGTACATTTACAAGTTTAAATATTTAAAGGCCTTTGTTACTATAAAAAGTTGCTATGTACATATTAGATGCTAATCCAGCTGGAGGCCAGTGTTGAGCTCTCAGATTTGGCCGCTGAAACCTATGAATTTGGTCGGCAGATTGTCCACGGGGTACACTATGGGGCCTGTTTTCATTGTAGGAGGTCCATTCAGCAGCTGCCAGTCACAGCTCCGAGCCAACTCCACTGTAAATATTTTTAAGAGGACTTTTGCAAACTCCTTGCCCACGCAGCTCCTCAAGCCCCCACCAAAAGGAATGAAACTGAACCTAGAAGAATCCTCTGGAGATGGAGACATGAAGCGATCTGGGTTAAATTCATCCTTGTTGGTGAAGAGATCTGCCACATCGTGGGTATCACAGATACTGTAAATAACGTTCCAGCCCTTAGGGATCTGGTAACCCTGTCAAAAGAAGAGGAAGGAGACATGAAGCACCTTGCTGTGTTAAATAAGGTGAAGTGTCAGCACAGGACACGTCAGTGCCCCTGCACACCCCTCCTGGCCTCCCCCAGCCGGGCTGCACAGACGCACCGCTGCGCTGCAGAGTCCAGCCCCAGCCCTACTTACATTCAGCTCGAGGGTCTTGAGTGCAATTCGAAATCCTCCAGGAACGGGAGGGCTCAGCCTGAGGGTCTCTTTGATGACACAGCCCGTGTACTTCAGCTGCTCCAGGACCTCCATGTCCAGCTGCTTCTCTTGGTTAGGGCCACAGAGCAACCCCTAGGAAGGAAGATGCTGATGTGACTTACAGAGCAGGCAGCCAGGGCTCCTGGCACTGCAAAGGAGCTGCCCCTCAGCAAGTGATGTTTTCCTGCCACCCCTTCAAGAAAGGCACCACCTGGGTGAGGGAGGCCCTGTCTGGGACCCCTCTCTTGGGGGTACCTTCCCACTGCCCACTCCTGTAAAATGGCTCTCGGGGAAACACACACCTTCACCTGCAGCTCCTTCCTCACTTTCTGCAGAACACCATGGTGGAGCCCTAGGAAGGCGATCAGCGATGTGGCAGCGCTTGCAGTGGTTTCATGGCCCCCAAACAGCAGCTCTGTGGCAGACTCCTTCAGCTCCTTATGCACACAGGACAGAGAAACGTTGAACAGGTCTTGAATACAATATTCCCCCAGGCCCACTCTACCGCCCCATCACTGCATCACTCCCAGGCTGGAGGAAACGCACAGGATCCAAGATAGCAGTGCTGCTTTCTGGGGATGTGGCCCTGGTGCTGTGCTCCCCCTCCAGCAGCCTGGTGACAGTCTCTGCAGCCCAGTGCACTGGCCAAGCCAGTTCGTTCCATGGGGAGAGAGGGATGAGCCCCCTGCTCCCTCCTTTTGGCCCCAAAAGATATTTCACACTGCTGACAGAGGGGCTGGGGGAGAGGAATGGACCTGGCCCTGGGAAACCTCACCTGCATGTTGAGCTGCTCCCCGTTGCCCTGAGTATGCTCCATCAGCAGCTGCAGTGCATCTTTGTAGCCACCCTCAGGTTCCTTACGGGCCATCTTGGCACGGATGTTCTCCTCGATCTTGGCGTGGATGATGTTGCGTGCCCGCAAGCCCTAGCCAGGCAGCAGGGAGAGCAACATGGGACCTGGGCCAATATTGCCATCCCTCCCACCCATTCCCCTGCTGCCCTGGCTGCCGGGAGCCTTACCCGGTAAAGCCCACTGAAAGGCACATCGATGGGGAGGGAGAAGAGGTTGCGGATCATCTCCTCGAAAGCCTCCACCAGCTGCTGCTCTCCGTCGGGGCTGGCCTGGCGGGGCTGGAAGCCCAGCAGGATCCTCATGGCGATGCGAAACATGAGGCGCTTCACCTCGGGGTACACCAGCAAGCAGGGCCCAGCAGAGCCCAGCCACTGTGCCAGGCAGGCACTCACCTCCTCCTGGATGACGGGCACGTAGTGCTGCAGGGCGTCCCGGGAGAAGGCCTGCATGATCACCTGCCCGGGGGGACGAGGAGGAGGAGGAGGAAGGGGACACAAGCTCAGCCGCCGCGCCCGGGGCGGCCGCCCCTGCTCCCCACCCGCCGTCGGGGCCGTACCTTTTTGCGGTGCTTGTGCTGCCCGTTGTGGAGGTTGGAGAGGCAGCCCGAGCCCAGGATGGTGCGCACCGAGGCGGGCCACTGCACGGAGACCAGCCGGTGCTCGCCCAGCAGGATGTGCCGCACGTTCTCGGCGCCCATCACCCGCACCGTGGGCCGCCCGAAGAGGTGAGTCTTGTAGATGAAGCCGTATTTTCTGCGCTTCATCTGCAGGAACTTCCGCCTCTGGACGAGGGAAGAGGGAGAATAGTAGAATAAACTTTACAAAGGAGAGGAAGGGGCACAGGAGCCCACCGAAGCCGCCGCTCACCCCCTCCCCTGCGGCCAGAGGAGGAGCCGGAGCGCTGCTCCGCTCCTCGCCGCGTCGCCTCGCCTTACCTGCAGCACCATCTGCAGCGTCTCCCCAAAGAAGGGGAGCCCCATGGTGCCGGGGGGCAGCGGCAGCGGGCAGCTGGGGTCGCGGCTGCTCACGCAGTACAGGTCCCAGAGCTTGACGGCGGCCAGAAAAAGCAGCAGGGGCAGCAGGAAGGTGCACAGGGCGCTGGCGACCAGGGCGGAGAAGCCCATGGCTGGGCAGCGAGTCCAGCCCGGACCCCCAGGAGCTCTGAGTGCGTGGGCCGAGCTCGCCACGGGCCGCCTTTTATACCCTTCCCAGGTTGCTGCCCACCCTACCTTGGTCCGATAAATTAGTTCACCCAAAGTTCATCTTTAATTGCGGATTGTAGCCTGGCTCCTCCCCCCGAAATCTTTAACTATTTGCTTTGCGCGGCGCATCCCGTCCGCCAAGGAGGGAGAGGTGCCGCCGGGAGCGGAGGCGGCCTCTCGGGGGTCGCTCCCCGCCGCACCGCGCTCGGCCAGCGGGCTGTGAGACGCCGCCGACAGCCGCCCGCCTCCTCGGATTTATCGCTGGTGCTCCTTAGAGACCAGCCGAGACAGAGCAGTGCCCGCTCCAGCGCCCGACAGCCCCGAGACACCGACCCTCGGCCGGTGCCGATACGTTCTACGAGCTCTGGTCGCCAGCCCGGAACGGCAAGCCAGCGGAGCCGGGAGAAGCCCCGTGCCGGGGGTCGGCCGGGGTGGGTGGTTGGCTCCCTGTGCCGGGGCAGCCCAGCAGCTCGCCGGTCAGAGCCACAACTGCACTGATGCATCGGCGGCGGAGCCTGTGCTGTCCCCTGGTTCACCTCGAAAGGCCCGGCTTGTATTTCTGCCCGGCCGCGGAGGACGGAGCCGCGGGCAGCGGTCCCTCTCAGTCTCTCCCGGTGCAGGTTCAAGCGCGGGTCACCGAGGGAAAGGGAGGTGAGCGCGGAAAGGGAACACCCATCCCGGCTCCTCTCCTCGGCATCCGCTGCCCGCCCTCACCCGGGGCTCGTCGGCATCCCGGGGCTGTCGGAGCCGCCGCGGCCGGGAAAGGGCGCTCGGCTCCGACCGGACACCCCGCCTGCAGCCGGGACGCGGAGGACTCTCTCCCGGAGGCGGCAGACAGGCACCGTGGGTTGCGCCCCAGGATGGAGCGGCGGTAGCGGGCGGGCTGCGTGGAGGCTGCGCTCGGTGCCGGGTCCCAGCGCAGGAGGCTCCATCCCGGGGAAGGGGCGAACGGGGGCTGCGGAGGGAGGGCCGGACCGGGCCGGCGGGGGGCGCGCCGCCCAGCCGG
>VZTM01010324.1:115794-188754 GCA_013400555.1 Jacana jacana | reverse complement strand
GGGGAGAGGGGGGGAAAGGAGAAAAAGATGGGGTGTGGGGTGTGAGCGGGTGACAGTCCCTTCACCCTCCCGTTTCTTTCTGTCATGGCTTCTCGCTTCCCTCCCCGTACAGATTTTGGCCCTAAAAGGGATACTGATGGCTCCATGGATGGCTTTTTTGGGGAGCCTGCTTTCTGGTGGGGAGGGAGAAGGGGATACTGGTGTCTGTTGCTGCTTGCAGTAATTTAAAGCCAGAGTTTCAGATTAAGAGAATTAAACAAGCTCTGCTGCACTCCCTGTGGTGACTGATCCCTGCAGCTCAGCCCCAAGCCCCCGGCACGCTTGTGGCCCAAACAAACCCCAAACACTTCGTTGAGGGGGAGTTAAAAAAAAAAAAAGGCAACCAAAAAGCTTCCAAATGCAACCCTGCAGCTTTGAATCAGGCCTTTGAGTCATCACCTCAGAGCTGCTGCTCAACACAAGAGCTGCTTCTGCCAGCAGATGGGATGCCACCCCCCTGCACCCTCACAGCCCAAAATGCTGCATTCCCCCTCCACCACCACGGCTGCAGGCTGGGCACTGCCGGGCTACTGGGGCTACCTGACGTCCACAGCGGGGTGCCCCAGCTTCCCCCTGCCTCTAATGCCCGTCCTCGTCCTGCTGCTGAGGGCCAGCTTGGGCTTGTTCTCAGGCTGCCCTGCCTTGGCCAAACCTACTCATAAGGCAAGCGTGGGGACCCCCTGGAAGGGCTGACACTGCCCTTGGCTGCTCCGCCAGCCGGGTCCTCCGTGAAACCCACTGCCCCTGTTGCAGGGGTGATGCCTGGAGAGGTGGGGTGCAAGAGGATTTTCTGTAACAAAACCACTGCAAGAAACATAACCGACTGCTGCAGGTCATGCCATTTTGCTCTTTCCATACAGAACCTTCTCACTTTCAGCATTTTCTGCCCCCAGGCCGGAGCAGAGCTGCTGCAGCCTGGGCACAGCAGCCCCCTCTCCCTACACCCCGAGCCGGGCTGCACCCCCAGAGCCCTGCCCTGCGCAGGCTCCTCAGCCCGACAGAACGTCACCCATCACCAGCAACGCTCGGCCCCAAAATCTATCATCAACTTAATCACAAAGTAAAAGCATATACCCAATCTTCACAGCTTCTGATTTACATGCTTTTTTCTTTCTCCAGTCTTTTCTACTTCCTAACCCCTTTCTGATGTTATTTTCAAATAAAGAGTCCGATTTATATAAATTTTCCAATTAATTACTCGCCCATATTTACAGTATAGCCTTTTATGACTAAGTGGCAGCGTTTCCCAGCTTTGTAACAGACCTCTGACAGTTACTGCCCCGTCATTCCAAAGTCTCCAGGGACCTTTACACCTGCAGTGACATCTAGATTTTACATCTGAGAATCTTGTCTGGGTGGAAGGTGTATGAAGAGCAAGGAGGCTATTTCCATTCCCTGCTGACTATGTACCCATGGCAGCCACCAAGGTCAATGCAAGCAGTTCTCTCACACAGCGCTTTTCTGGGGACGGCACCGTCAGTTCTCCTACTGACAGCGGGGGGGTGGGTAGTAGAGTCTCACAAATCGGGAGAGAGGAGAGGACGTGCCTTTGGTCACTCCACAAACAGGCTCAGGAAGGCTCTGGTAACTGAGGAATCAGTGGCATTTGTGAAACCCACGGCCCCAGTTGCTGCTGCCTCTCCTATTTCTTGCCGTACAGCCGTGGTGGTGCCCAGAGAGGCCACACGGTACCTTCCAGAGCACGATCCAAAGATCGGCCACACAGGACAAGGACACACAGCACGAGTTGGAGGATAAAGCTGACAAACACAGGAACACAAACTATATAATCTTGAGAAATCTGGAGACTCAATGTTCTCTCTCTCTCTCTCTCTTCCAAAGAAGCAAGCAATGTATTAACAGGCCACTACTAACCGCAATCACACTTGTCATGGGCTCCCCACGGGAGACGGTCCGTACGGAGGGACCGTGCCAACGCTCCTGCAGCGGCTGCGTTCAGAAAAGCAGTGCTGAAAGATTTCATTTCTTGCCCCTATTGTAACACTGGAATTGAAGATTCTGGGTCAATCCTCATCGCCCCCAAAGCTCTGTTTGCAGCCCAAAGCCATCCATGACTGATACAACTGCAGTGCTGACAAGCTGCCAGTATTACGAGGGCAATTTTCATACCACGCTTTAAGTGCTTGAACCAGCCACCAGCCACCTGACTGTGCTGTGGCTCTGGGACATCCTGGTGATGGCGATGCTGGGGTGGCAGATTACACCTTGTTTGTCACCCAGTCAAGCACAGGTAGGTCTGTAGGGCTCTAAACAGACCACAGGGTCCACTGCTTTTCAACACCCGAGGCAAATCAATGTCCTAGAACACAAAGCACAGTCTGCACAATCCGAACCAGTCCTGGCCCGGAGGAGTGGACACCCTGAGATGCTACCAGCTCGGGGGTGTACCCAGGGCCTCCTCCCTGCTCCACACAGGGTCAGAGACCTGCACACAACAAAGTCAAAGCAGCCCACCCTCCAAGCTCCCCTCCGGAACAAGCCCAGCTCTTCAATAGAGGTGAATAAAAACACCCAACTTTTTTCCTGTATTTTTGCAGTATTTACATTCACAATAGCTGTGTATTGAAATGGTTTTATAATGTGACAGGGACTAGGTGTGTGCAAAACCACAAGGAGAGGAACAGCCTTTGGTGATGTTACATGGCACTCACGGTGAAGATACAATGGAAACGCTGTGGATTTGGCCTGACAGGCTGACGTGACTCACGCTACGGGGATGAATACTGGGACACGTTCTGTTCCACTGAAATCAAGGGAGGTTGTCAATCTCTGCAGTTTTAAATACTGCGATTACACTAATGTGGAAAAAGTACACCAAGGGCAAGTCTAATCATAAAAGTGTTAATTTTGCCAAGAAGAGTATCAGCTACAATTAACCCCCCCCAAACACTGAGGGGATTTAAGATCAGGTGAGCTCACCCTGCAGCTTCTCAGTTGGGAACCACGATGTACAGGAGAATTTGCTGGTTTTGTGACAGTAGTTCTTACTGTGGCAACTAGAATCACCCTACTAAAGACCAAATTAAAGCAACATTTCCCCACTACAATTTTACCCACTAGAACTGTTGCTATTACTGAGACAGTAACTGAAAATAAGATGTATTGTTGAGCAAGGAAAGGTCCACGCTGACATGCACTGCAACAAGACAAATACATGCCCAGAGTAGGTCCTGGCAGTAAATACGATCCTGCCTCAAAAATCAGTCAAAACCCAGAGTGCAGCACATGACCCTGCTGCTGCTCGCTGCGACCTCTTCGTGGTTAGAACGCACAGTTTGCCTTGAAATGACAATAGGAAGAATGCTACTAACGCACACGACTGCTAGCTTTAGTCAGGAGCCACCCAAGGGTGCTCCATCAGAAGGAGCTCATCAGGCAGCTGGAACACGGTGGAGCACCAGGCAAACCAGGGATATCTATGCCACTGCGTGAGAACAATGGCCCTGTTGTACTGCCTTCACCCCGTAACAACCATGAAAAACAAGAATAAGCTCAGAGAGGAAATGCTATACCTGAGGATTTTACAATGAAGCGGAACGTGCGTCCCTGGGAGCAAGGGAATGGTCTGCAGAGCAGCGTGTCTGAGTCACTACCGAAGAACAAACCAAAAGGAACCAGCTTTACCCTTTGTTGTGTATCAGAGGGAGTACCCAATAGATGTCCACTTACACTCAAGACATGTAGGATTTGCCTCTTCCAAAGGTGTGACGGAAGGGGAAGCATCTGGGAACCATCCGGGCTGATGAGCAGAGCAGCGCGCTCCCGTTACCAGATATGAAACTGGTGCCCTCTCAAACCATCCCGTTACCAGTCACACATACACCTACTATGGACACCTGGAGCCTCTGCTTGCTGTTCTGCATTTGCATTTTGAACAATGACCTACCATACTTCAATTTTCTAACTTTTTGTTCATGTCTACGTATTTTCTAAATGCCCTTTACAACCAGTATTAGCTCTTTCTGCTCAAAATATACACGGCTTGGGAAAAGGGGGTACTTATATACACTTACTAAAAGGCTACAGTCATCTCTTACATCATACAGATCGTGCCGCTATTTTTAATTAGAAGACTTTTAAGCACAACAATTTTACTGTAAGAGATACTAAAATATATTTTGGTTAAAACAGGTCCTACGTTAAGACCTTGGCAGCTAACGGGTTTGGTTAACATAAACATTGCAATATTGATACTACAGGGGGAAAAGTGTTCTTAAGACTCTAGGGACAGAATTCTGATTTCAAACAGTGCACGTGCACCTATTCTTCCACGTCAGTACTCTCGCTTTTCCCCAGCATGTAGGTGATATGGCTGTGTTTGGACAGAAATTACTGACAATCATTGCTCAGCAAAGCTTTGTCTGAAAGCTCCTAAATCCCCACGCAGCTCAGCTGTACTCTTGTATTTAGGCCATCTTGTAATTATGTGAGAATTCTGTGTGCTGGGAACTGCTGGAACTGACCACCCGGCCCTTTCAGCGCTGTTTGAACCTCTTGTCACATCCTCAGATATCAGAGATGCCCTTTCCTTTTTACTTCTGGGCAACTGTCAGGAATAATCTTGGAAGAGAAGGCAGCGTTGGGAACCAGCTATCCGGAGTCAACTGAAGGGAACGGGGGCAGTGTCCCCTTGTCAGACAAGGCTAAGCACGGTGGTTATATCAGAAAAAAAGCTATTTTAAATTAGGAGAGTAGCTTGGTGCGAGTTGGAATGGTGCCAACCTTTTCCAAAATCCAGGCACTCCATCCAGAAAAAAGTAATTCTTTTAACTATTGCTGTGGTTATGTCCTTCTGGTCCACTCTCTTTGCTCACAAGCTGAATAGTTCTTATGCTAAACAGTTTATTAACCCCTAATCACCCAGTTACTCCTGGGCTTGATTGCATGTGTAATTACCTTTTGTCAGGTACAATTTGCCTGATAAACATGTCAGAACACTTGCTGCTTAGTCTGTTGAAACAGCTAAATGCTGCCTTTCCACAGCCTTGGGGCATAATTAACAGGGAAAAAACAGGCAGTTGTAAGAGCACAGAAGGCGATTCAGAGCCGGGAGCACCAGGGCCCGCTGCCCACCCGGCCAGCTCGCCTGGCTGCCCACCGACCAGGCACGGGGCAGGCTCCAGACACGCTGCTCAACTAGGTGTCCACATGAACTGGGGAAAAACATAAGAAAACAAAATAGTGGGATGATGCCTGTTGGGAAAAAAACAACAAAACAAACCATCAAAACCTCACCCCAAAGTGGAGCAACAGCCACTGACACTGGTAGAGTCCTTGCCATCGCTGTGTGCCACACGCTCAAGCAGACTCACAGAATGCTACAGGGTTGGAAGGGACCTCTAGAGCTCATCTCCTCCAACCCCCTGCCAAAGCAGGTCATCCTAAAGCAGGTCCCACAGGAACATGTCCAGGTGGGTTTGAATGTCTCCAGAGACGGAGACCCCACCACCTCTCTGGGCAGCTTCTGCCAGGGCTCTGCCACCCTCACAGCAAAGAAGTTCCTCCTCATGTTGAGAGGGATTTTCTTATGTACAAGTTTGTCCCCATTTCCTCTTGTCCTGTTACTGGGCACCACTGAAAAAAGACTGTCCCCATCCTCCTGACACCCACCCTTGAAGTACTTACGGTCGTTGACTCTGGATGGGACCAGGAATGGAGAAAATTAAAAGGAAGTCAGGCAAAGCAAAAAGGGTGAGAGTTAAAAAACCTCCCAAACAGGCTTTGTGTCATCCTGGGTCCCATCTGCCGGAGGCTCCGGTGTCCCCACACGGGCAGGACCAGGCCGGGCTCCCCCTGACCCCTGGGTAACCCACAGAGGAGATTAGCCCCTGGCCAGCAAAGCGGGCTCTCACACTGTTAGGCCAATTGCTCCCATTGACACTCTGCATAAACATCTTGTGCAGGGGGATCAGAAAGGACTGTTATGCCATTAACGCTCTTTTTTATTTTTTTATACCTAAGCCTTACAGAATAAAGGCCCTTCTGAGCAAGGGATAACAAAAGGGTCAAAAGGTCACAAACATTCTTTTAAGTAGGTAAAAATCGGGGAAGTTGAGATTCACTGAAAAGTGCAAATTGGAACTTCTTTTGCATCTTGCCACATTCCTGCACACTCAGCTTTTTCTAATGTTACTTCTAAGTAGATTAATTAAATTACTTAATTGTGTACTATTTTTTTTTCCTTTTAAATAAGAAAATGCTAAAGTCTTCATTTCAGGAGATGGCAAACTGTCTGATCTTCTCAGCTAATCAGTAATCTGAACAGATTTAGACATTACCACTAAAATCCTCACGAGGAACAGCATGAAAGTATATAGCTGTTTTCCTTGAAGCGGTGCCACTGAGCTGTCTCTCACACACAGTTTTCACCTATAATTTACAAAGTGTGTGGTTTGCACTATGTACGGCAAAATATTCTATATTTTCCTTTGTTTTGTTTTTGCTTTGATCAGAGATGGAAACAATCTCCCTTTAATAGTATAAAAGCCACCTGCTGGGCATTGCAGACTACAGCTAATTGGTAAATTCTTTGAAATTTAGATATAATGGATTTTGACCTCTTTAATTAAAAAAATCCCGAGGCCTAGGATACTGGTGAACTCTTCTGGGAAATGAACAGTGCCAAGCATATACAACTGCAAGCTACGCCAGATCTTTTCTTCGAGACAATACAGAAATACCACTGCAATTTTCCCCTCCAGGATGCCTGGCTTTTGACCTGGAAAAGAAGCCCCATGACTGCTGTCGGCCCTGTATCGTTTCAGTCGTTAAGATAAAGGAAGGGCAAATATATTAATATTTCAATTATTGCTATTTGTACTGGGGCCTGGAGCTAAAAAGCTCTGAAGACAAAGGGGACTTTTTAATTTCAAAGACAGTAAACTGCCAAAAGCCACTCTCAAACGTCCCGCTCGGATGTCTCCCGCCCCAAGGAGCTCACGCTGTCCCCACATACACCTTCTACTCTGAAGGACAAAGGGGTTTGACGACTGAAGAGGAACCCAGTCAACCAGAATCAGGGTTGTTTCATAATTTGTGACATAACATTAACCTCTCAGCAGAGCTATAATCTCATCAGCTGGTGAACTCTGAAGCAGCACCATCTTCCTTTTGCTAAGACATTTATACCCTGCCCAGCAAATGGGGCCGTGGTCCCCGAATGGGACTCGCAGGCACCGCAGCAGCAGCGCTGTCGCCTTCGTCTCTGCTCACCTGAATATACCTTACACAGGCACACGCTTATTTCACACGGATTAACAAAAAACCCCGCACAAACACCCCCTCCAGTTCACCAAGTGTCATCTCCCTGTTTATTAAAGCACTTGCTGGATTGGAACTGGAACGTGAAGGACCAGAATGAGAACTAGACACAGACAAGTCTCACCCACTCTAAACTCGTCCTGGTCACAACAGAGGTGCACAAGTATTTAAAATACAGGTATCAAAGTTCCACCTCTACAGGAAAGGGCAGAGTTTGCTGATTGCAGACTAACACCGCACCAGGCAAACGCAATTATCGCTTCACCGGCCGCTGCTCCTTACTGCTGACAAGTGCCTTGTTCGCCTGGTTAGCGACTCTGCCTGCCACTTGCCAAAATATTTTGTTTTGTTTACTCCTGGTGACTTATTTGGTGAAGGGGGTGAATTTTAAAATCCCCCCTACTGATCACATAACTGGGATAGCACACATTGCTCTTGTATTTCAAAGTGTAAATTGATCTCTCGAGCCCTGGCTCTCTCCCTGCCGCTTACGCTGCCCTTTTCTGGATGGGAAGAACAAATGCATTTTCAAAGTGATGTGCTGGGGACTTAACTATGCAATTCCCATTAGTGTCAATGGGGGTCGCAGGCTAAATTCCTAGGCAATGCTTTGAAAATTGAGCCCTGGATTTTCAAAGGAGGACAGTTTGTGTTAGAAAGGCAGTGTCTTTCAGTTTTTAAGCCACTGCATTAAAACATGCTCACTCTTTTTTTTCCTTTTTTTTTTTCTCTTTTTTTTTTTAAGCACTTAGAAATTTTGCCTAAATGATACAGCTTTATATTTAAATGCTTCCCTCTGTTTCAAATCTATACAGGAAAATAATGTCTGTCACTATCTTGAATGCTGGGACACAATCTTCACCACATTTGTAAGAATATAATGTATAAACTCAGAGGTAATGACACCAGAACCACTGGGAATTGTTATGCTAAGAAAAAAAATCAGGAGTTACTTGTGTTCAATTAAGTCCTTTGTAACCTAAATGCCCCGAAAGGGCAGAATTCTTTCCTCCAATCTGGACCTTGCAGCACCCCGTGAGAGATGCCTGCTCTTGGAACCAGCAAGCCCAAATGCTTCTTTGTATTCTTGGGCACTTCAAGTGCACTCGACCTGCCACAGAACACAGTGCCTGCTGCTGAACGCACCTCAACAAGCTGGCTGCTGCTACCACAGTCAGAAAAACAAGTACCACGTATAATTTTTACAAACCCCATTAAAACCTCGATGTAACTTCTGAAGAACGTCAGGGACAAGCAGCCGCTGAGGCAAACACAAGTAGCCAGGCCCTATGCAACCCACAACACAGCAACAAGCAATACCTCTTCAAAGAAGATTTGTTTAATTACAGTGCAAATGTTTATTATGAAGTGTGTTCTTCATCATTAAAGAATAAGCTGGAGTAGCAGCAAAAGAGCTGTCCTTTGAGCCTAGAAGGGTTTGAAAGGCAGAGCCTGGCAGACAGTCAGGCTCCGGAGGGCACCGCTCGGGCCAAATTGCTCCAGTCAAGCCCATTAGCCCGTACACCGAGTCCCTTTAGACAAAGCATAGAACTGTGTCAATGGTAAAATTTGTGTGGATTAAAAATCGTGTATTATGCAATGGTCAGGTCATTCACCTTCTTTTTTTGTTTGGGAGCCCGTGACGCAGAGGCGAAGGCGCTCCAGCAGCACGCAGGGGTGACCAGGGCAGCCCCCTGAAGCAGTACCTCCCCCTCCGACCCGGACCAGACTTTGAAAACACAATTTCAGCTTTTAAAATTATGAAACATTTAGTGTAACACAGTTAAATTTAACCTGTCATTTTCATTTGGCTTCTGTTTTTTTTCTCTTTTAAACACAGACTTGCAAGTAGCACTTAAACACTGAAATTTGCCAAAAATATTATTAACTGAGAAGGTATTTTTTATAGTTAGGTTTAAATAAACTTTCTCAAAGTTTCTCTAAGTTTTGTTTGTTGTTTTTTTTTATATTGCACAAGTCTCGAGGCTGGCTTTAAAGTGTTTTGTTGTACAAAATAATGCCATGAATGGCACATGATGTGGCACTGTACCTTAAAGCATGTTTCTCAGGGATTAAAACTGATCATTTATATCAATCCTTCCTGTAAAAATCTGTTTGAAGAGTTTCACTAAAAAGATGCATTCAAGTGTATTTCAAAATCTAATGTCAAAATTAGATGTAACAGCCTTCTCTGGGTTAGAGCAGGTGGGACTAATTAAAAATCATCTAACTTGGTGTAACTGGAATAAAATTTAATATTTAAAATTTAAACACAAACACAAAATTTAAAATTTAAACACAACCCAATCCCATGTCAACTTCCACACCGTGCTGGGGAACTGAACGCCCTTGTCTCATTGCCCACACTTAGCCCCTAGCAGAATCCACGTGCACAGCCCTGGACACACTCTCTGCCCAGTCGCCCTCCGACTAACGCTGTTGGGAGCCACCGGATCCAAACGGCCCCTGCACACGGGCACATCCAACGGACAAAAGCCCGGCTGCCGCACCCTGGGACCACGCACCACCGGGCTCTGCCCAGCTGCAGTTACCACTCACATTTAACCTTCGGTCCGGATGGGTCCAGGCTGGAGGGAAGGATGGCCAGAGGCCAGGGCCCAGTGCTGGATGTGCAGCGATGCCCCTGGGGGGCCGAGGGAGCGGGGCACAGCGCCACAGAGCCCGGCTGGTGCTCCCTGGGGGGACAAAGACGAGCCTGCTCACCCCTTGGTGCGAGGCTGCAGCCCAAAGCTGACCCAGGACACCCCATCCCGGCCACCGGGAGCTGGTGGTTCAGGGGTGGAATGGGGTATTTCCTTTCCCTGGCTTTCCAGTCACTTCTTGTCATGTTCTGACTCGCACCAAAACGCCAGAGGAAATCACATCTAAGAAAAACAGTGAAATTACATTGTTACAGAGATTGAGGCTCTGACAGGAGCCAGGTCTATAAGGTTTACCAGCATCTCTTGAATCTGCGGCCTTTGGTCCCCACAGAGGTCAGTGATCTCCCGTGTGTGCTGTCAAACACACCGTCTCCACTGAGGTCACCTGGGGCTCTAGCAGCAGGTGGGGGAAATAATTAGACCTTTGTGTTGAAACAAACTATTTTTTAATCGATAACTTTTAGGTTTGGCCTATTTTTAAGATTTGTGTGGTTCTCAAAACGCTGTAGATCCAAAATAAAAAAAACAGTCTCACTGCTCCAGATTCCTCTCTTACGTGGCCATCAACACCCTCA
This sequence comes from Jacana jacana, assembly GCA_013400555.1. Lineage (NCBI taxonomy): Eukaryota > Metazoa > Chordata > Aves > Charadriiformes > Jacanidae > Jacana > Jacana jacana. Next base: position 178,196 of record VZTM01010324.1, on the reverse strand, counting down.
GCATTTCATATGCAAGGAGTCTCCCTGAAAAGCCCCTGCAGGAAGCAGACACAAATCCAGCCCCAGCTCAGTGAAGTATCTCAGCTGATCTCAGTTAGAATACGTGGGAAGCCACTGAATTCTCAGACAACAGGCCAGAAAACAGCATCATCCCATTTGCATCCAGAAACAAACCCCAGTGCAGTCCCTAAGACAGACACTTACAGATGTGCTCATCCTGAGTTTACTGTAAACAGATAGTTATTTCTTCCAAAGTAGTGCATTCAGGGCAGGGCTGCAGAACCTCCCTCGGCAGCAGATGAAGTTACATCCCTTAGGGAAAGCCACACCAGACCTGGGGAGCACTGGACAAGGAATTCCACAACCAGCAGCTCAGGAATGTAAATACAGACAAGCTAAAAGCAAAGCCCAAATCAACAGACAAAAGTTTCATATTCTTTCCTGGACAACCTTCACTTTCTTCTTCAGCTCCTACAACATGTTCACTTCCACCTTTGTGTCTATCAAATGCCTCTGAAACCATCTGAGCAGATACGACAGCCTATACAAAATCCCGGTACTGGTTTTTGTTTTCCTTGTTGAGGTAAGTTGGTTTAGCAAAAGGCCAGTCAGTTGCAGTAACAAGAAACCCAGATAACTCAGAATTTGTTTCTGTTGGCTTTTTCTCACAAAAGATCTTTCTTCTCCTGCTGCCTCATTTGCAAACGTTTTAGGAAAAACCCTTTCTGCTTAATGTCACCAGTCCACTAATACTTCTTTTCTAAGAAACACGTGTACGAGAAACTTTTCTCCTTAGAATTTGTTTTCCTTACAATGTGCCTTTTCTCATTACTTCTCAGATGACAGTATTTTCTTAAAATGTTCTATCTGAAAAATTATTTTTACAATTGCTCTGGAAGAGAGAAAAATTCCAAAATACATAATATGCCATTTGTAATAATTACCCCTCATATCTTTGGTCCAACAGACCCCGATATACACGGGACTTTAGCTGAGTAACAATCCAACAGCACAATTCAACACCTAATGCCTCCTCCAATTTGAAAACCTCTTCCCCTGATTTTACCTGCCACTTTGAAATGTTATCCCTTTCTGGTGAGTAATCCTGTGCCAGATTCTTTTGCTTCTTAAACGAACATTATTCTCACCCTTTATTGACTGACCACATCTATTATCACTTGTAAGCAGTGTTAATCCTCTAGTAATTAACACCCTTATTAAAGTAATTTTAACTCAAAGAAGTTTAAATCGCATTATTGGGTTTATTTAATTAAGCTGTGGGGACTGTTTTACACTGTCATTTGAGTTTTCAGCTTGTGCCCCCCACCCCCTGGTTACCTGTGTATTTCTGTCTCGGAATTATTCAACATTATCCTGCTTCACCATGAACTTTTTAACTCCTCGCTATGTCAGTGGGCACAAGGTTTAGACACTCTACTGCCTGTACTGCCATTCCCCAAACTATCATCTGGGTGTGCACTGCAACGAAACACCACAGAGGAAACTGGAGAGAAACTCGGTTCCACTGAACAGCCCGTGTCAGTGGCACAGAGAACGGGCAAGTAGGAGTTTACAAATGTAACTGGCACATGGATCATTCTCTTCTAATTCAAGCAAGAGATTTGCCAATTGAGAAATTTATCTTAAAGTGACTTTTCTGAAACCTGTCTGCCAACAGCTCCTTCTGCAAAAGAACAGAAACCATCTCCAGATAAGGCTTATTTTGTGCCTTGAAAATGAGTCCTTTATGAGCAGTTTCCCAGGCATGTAGCATGCCAGTCACTGAAGAGATTCAGTATCTCGCCCAAGAGAGCAGAAGCCTTTGGGCTGTGGCATTACAGACAGGGTATAACCCGCAGATGCTCTGCAGCTACCTGGGATACAGTGTCAGTGTCATTTACATCACCATCTTGCAGGGAATTCCCTGTAAATATGGGATGTGCTTTTTTGAACACAAATAAAGTTTTCATCATAAACTGCAGATTTTGAATGAATGGATTAACTGTTTTTAAACCTTGTCTTGTCAAAATGCTGATGTCTAAAAAGAAGAGCTGAAAGCTGATTAAACATGACAGTAGTTAGTATTTAGACAGGGGCTCAGATACATGTCTCCAGTGAAACTTTCAGTGATTTCTATGAGGGTAGTATTCAGAAGCTGGACCTCCTGCTCTAAAGAAGTCAAACGTTTCACCTGCACATGACAGATGGGATCAATACATGGCATTTCCTGTCTCAGTTCCAAAAACTATAAATTCACCCAACAACAACAACCCCCCTCGTGTTGAACTAAGGCTTGTGTTCTTAGGCAAAGGCTGTTACTGACAGGTCTCTAAGTCAAGCTGAGCTTGACTTCGTGAGTCCTGTCAATCTCTACATACAGACTTCTTGTCAGCTCACCTAATTCTGGTTCAGTAAGTAGAGAACTAAGAGAACTGTATCCCTTAAACATACTAGCTGAAAGATGCAACATGAACATTAGTTTCTTGGCTTTGGTAACTTCCATGGTTTAGGTACCTACACTGTGTTTTTCAAGCCTGTTTCCAGGTATGTCCCCTCATGGTCACTAAGCCAGGACACTGAGTGAAACCTCAGTACCACCACATTATTTGCACTACTCCACTGGAAAAGGGGCATTCAAGTGCTGACCTGGACACAATCTGTTTCACACTGAGTCTGATGAATGATGTGGTGTACCAAAGAACACACATACGCTTAATACCTGGCACATGTGCTCTTAATTCCTGGAAGTAACACCTACTGCCAGGAAATGACTGAGTTTGCCATCCTGTTTTTATTCCCAAATCCTTATCAAGATAGTGCATCCAAAGTCCTGCTTGGTTTGGACCCCCTGCTGCTGATTTCTGTGCATTTGTTTCCAGAGCTTCCTAATTCTTACCAGCTGGCAGGAATAAGCCCCATCCGAGTAAGGAGCTGGTCTGTTTCTGCGTGCGGAGCACTGATTGGGACCTTCCTCACAAACAGCTCCACACAGCACTCGTGAGCCCAGCCTGCTGTGGTGGCCCTCAGCTCCACAGAGAACGCAGGGGCAGAGGTTCCCCTGGGGAGTACAAGTGCTCACAAAACAGGCTGCCACCTTCCTAGGAGGAATTACCGTTTCCATGTAGGAACAGAGTGCTCTGGGAAGCCTTGCGTGTCAGCGACACGTTTAGTGTGCAGCGACACTCAGACAGCTGTGGGATTTTGAATGAAGGTATGTACGTGCACGTTGCCCTGCCTGATGCCAGAACGTGAGGTACTCAGCCAAGAAGCGTCCCTGCCTCCAGCCCTCCTCCCGCTTTGGTGCAGGGAGGGTTATGGCAAAGGGGGAGGCCAGCAAAGCGTGTCTTTGCCCCCAGCAGAGCGGGGATCCGTGGTCTGACCTCGGAGAGGTGCAGCTCCTGTGCTGTGGCTCTCAGGCACCTGAGCTCCCTTCGTTAGCTGCATTAGCAGCCTTGCACTGAGAAGGGGCCCAAAGCACAATCCCCGTCACTCATGACCTGGGGCCTGGCCTCATGTGTCCCAAGGAATGCGCTGCTGGGGCTGCCGGAGGAGCCGGGGAGCACAGGGGCAGAGGGACTGGGAGCCCTGTGAGAGAGCTCTGTGAAGATGAAAGGCTCAGCAGCCACTTCCCTCAGGAAGCAAGAGATGAAATATTCTATACCACTTGTTAATTAAAAATTCAAACTGTTGCTGTTTGAAAGAGAGGCTTACTTCTATCTTTAAACTCCGAAGTTTTTAAGGCCTGCTGCTAAACACACTGTTTCCATCACTCTTGGAAAACCCTGATGTTTCTTTGAGTCAAGTCTCCCCTGTGGAGCAGAAGCCAGGAATGGGAGCACCCTACCAGTTCCCAGGGTAGTCCCCACATGGGCTGGCAGCCCCCACAGGAGGTGCCACCTCACACCTCTGGAGCCCAGGGCAGACAGGCTGGGCAATGGGCTGCACCTTATCCCCTGAGCCTCCCGAAGGGCTTGAACGTCTTCTCCACAGGGTCCTCCATATGGGGAGAGCTCCATCATGTTTCTCGTTGGAGCAATCGGAAAGAAGCCAGAGTTGAAATCAGTTACTGCCACAGGAAATTAATCTAAATTGAACACTACAAACAAGCCAGTGTGTAAGACCAAGCTGTCGGCCTGCCTTCGGTGGCAGACACTGCCGCGGCAGAGATTGAGGCTCGGGGATCTCTAACACAGTTCCTACCTACAGCGAGTTACTTCTGAGTCAATAGGACAGCATCATCTCTCAGCGATGAATAACAAGCACAGAAGAAAGAGGAGGACTATATTAAGCATTAGTAAGAATTTTCTCCTTCAAATAAATTCACGTGTTGCATGCAACACTACAGTTCAGAAGGTCTGCAGTATTTCTCACCACCATTACACCAGAAAACGCATTACAAAGTAAATGGACAAGCAACACAAGAAACTATCAATGTAATTTCCATTATGCTTTGGAATCACAAGAAAATCACAGAATCTATGTCTTATATTTTCAAATATCAGGTATGAATTTTCAACTACATTTGCAGCCCAGGCTTTAAGTCTGCAGGCAAGGATTTGGTTTCAAGAACAGGCATTTGCTGTCACCCAGTTGGTTAAGAATAATGAAATTTGCCCTAGGACAGCAACTGCTGCCCTCGTAGGCTACCACAAGGTTATTGTTCCTGCCCACTACACAATACACTGGCTCTCCAAAGAATAATGCACAAATTGTAAGACTCAGGCCTTTTCCTCACAGCATCGAAGTGTCCAGGACACCCAAAAAACTGCCTCACATTCCAGAACTGCAATCTTAGCCTTTAGGCACAAAAGAACAGATCATAACCAGGACAAAACTAATCCATGTCAGAGGCTGAGCTTCCTCAGAGGCTAATTCAAGTGGGACAAACTAAGACCTGTTTACTTTTGAAGGTTAATGCCGATTGACCTAGGATCCAAACTGGCAGCAAAACCCCCAAATTTCAGCCCACCTCGCTCTGTGCCACTACACTATTTACCCAGGCTCCCTATACAGACATTATGTCCAGAGCATGATGGAGGTTGCTGGAGAGCTGGGTCATCCTCACAAGATGCCAGAGACCGGTCTCTGTAAAGCAGCACATGCTACTTCGATAATTGCCTTGCTGAGCTGGCCTGGCCCTGGGTGGCTTTAGGTAAGTGGGGTCAGACACTAAGAAAAGAGGCAGGAGCCATGAAGCAATTATTGCAGCTGTATGGAACCATTAATCTAACCCAATTTTCTTAGCCAACTGCTTGCTGCTTCAGGAGCTGCTGAACCAGCTGGGGCTGCGAGTCTCTCCATGACCAGGGCCATGGATTCTCTGTGAGCATGGGGAGTCACACACTGGCACTCTCCCTGCAGTAACTCCAGGTATCTTCTGAAGAAAATGCCCAGTGCTATTCTGCAGTTCCTCTGCCCACCCTCCCGGCTGTGAAATGCAACCCCCTCCTATCAGCCCAGGGATGAAGCTGCACAGGTACGTATATCCTTGGAAGAGCAGGCCCCTGGCTGCTGCCCATACAGGTTCCCAGAGATGCAAAAGCCAGGTATGTTGGTAACCATGCTCATTACCTAACAGTCAGCACGGAGCAAGTAAAACGGACTCTTCTGTTTGAAGTAAGCCACTCACACAGACATGTGTCCAAAAATCAAGTTATCCTGGTTTGTTTTTTTTTTTAAGATTACTTCATGTGATATATAAGCTTTCCAGATCTTCAGAAATTGTGCCCACCCACCCCACCCCACCCCACGCCGACAGTTACTCTCTATCTTGTCTGCTGAACATACATAGCAGACACAAGCAAAATATAAAAATTAGGAAGGCACCTATGCACATAAAAGCCTTCCTTGCTGCAGAAGAGAACTGAAGAGAGAATAAATGCCCTACGTGTGATGAGCCAGCCACACCGGGTCACCTCAGTAAAATGCTCAGATACTGCAGCTATGGGAATAGCACAAAAATCTTTTCTGACCGGGCTTTCTGCAGATTACTAGGGTTTTCAAGGTGTTAAGTACAACACGAGCAGAAGAGGGGATAGCATAAGGAGAAAGGTGGCTCATGAAAGGAGACACTGGTAAGTTCCTGCCCTGATTCCTGGCTCCCTGCACTAATCACTGCTCTCTCCTTAGCAGCAACTCTTTGTCATGCCATCCACTTCTGTTTGCTCTACTACCTCTATGGAAGGGAGAAGGAAAGGAGTGGCCTTGCTGGGAACAAGGTGCTGTCCGTGTGTTGTGTTCAGGGGAAGACAGCGGATCAGGAACCGTAAGGACAGAAATACCTATGGCAGTTCTTTTCACAGCCACTCCTCCCCAGGCACGGCTCTTCCCTCTCTGTCCTCCCAGCTGGCTCCTTTTGAGTGACTTCTTTAGCAAAATGCCCCACATTATTCTCCTGCCCAGTCCTCATTAATCTTACACACTGCTCTTGCACAGCAGCGAGAGTAAGCTGTTGTTGAGATAACTGGCTTCCATTAGCAACCCGGTGACTGGCAGGAGGATAAGGTCTCGTCCCTCGCAGGTCAGCTGCTGTTTAAGGAGAGGGCAATCCTGCTGATCCATCTTTTAGCTACAGTCTCTCACTGAGTCCCAAATCTCCTGCCTTTTAGCTTTGATACGGTTCAAGCTCTCCCCTCGTATCAGCCCCTACCTGTCATCAGCTCCTCTGCACCAAACAGCCAGCACTGGGAGCGTGACCCGGGGGCACAGCCCGGGTGGGCAGGTAAAGCCTGACCACGGGACCCACTTCCTTATCTTTCATATCCTGCAATTCACGGAGAAGTATCAAATTCAAACTAAAAAACAGAAGCCTGACCTTTTATAAGAACCTTCTGAAAAAGGCTCTGTTGCCTTTCTAAGTATTCTTGAAATGAACTGTCATCCATCCTATTAAGACAGAAATGGATCACAAATAAGGGAGGGAAAACACTGCAAATCCTTACTAAATGGTAAGCGCTGTTTTTAATGTCTACTTGCAGTACCTTTATGCTTTTGGTGAAGCACAAAAATACAGTCAAAACCAAAACAAGTATACTAGAATTATTCTACATCTGCAAGCTCCAATTGCAAGCTGATGAAGAGCTGCCCAGACTTTTGCTGTTTACGAAGGATCTGAAATGGATGAGTTTCTCACAGCATACAGAGCATCCCCTATAAAGCATTACTTGTACCAAGAGAATTCTACATGTAAGTTGCTAACATAAACTGAGAGCTATCATAAGCAACATAATCCCTATTTATGTGACATGCCTGACAGCTGGTGTTTAAAACATACAGAAATATTATTTATTTCCTGTGGCAAGTATGTATACACCCTGCCCTCCTGCATAGCTGGAAACCACATTTTCCCTTGAAACACACACAGGCTCCACAAGAATTTATCCCACTTCCATGGATGACAGAAATGGTGCCAAAATCTCTCGACATCCTTCCCCTTCAACCAAACCGACTCGGTACAGATTGGGAGATGTTTAGCACTTCTAACACTGATAATAAAAGGAGGATAAAAAAAGAATCCAAAGGAGGAAGGCTGCTAGTCAAGGCAGGACTTGTAGTACGTGGCGCCTGGGAGAGCACATCCTCACATGCTGCTCTGGGACTCCTGATGTGCAGGTTCCACAGGGACAAACCTTACAGCCACTGCCCCGAGTCCTCCTCACACAGCTCAGGTTATCCCACTGTAGATACTGTTCATTGCTATGTAATGGGGAGAACGTGACAGGTATCTCTATCTTTTAATTTAAATTTAATTTTAATTTTAAAAACTTTTATTTAAAACCACACTTTATTGAAGTCCTTTCTAACTATGAGGAGACACTGGAATACTTTTGCCTCAAGAATCTTCCCTTCTGAAATCCCTTGCTGTGAAAAATCTACTACATTATTAAAAGCAAAAATATTCCTACTATCTAGATAATTTTGTATGGAATTGTTTCTACACCTCTTTTCTGAAGACTTTGACAAGCTCATAATGATGCTGGGAAATATCAGCAACATCTGCAGAAGGCTAAAGACCCTCCATGTGCAGCTGATGAATCATGTCACTGTTTAAGTGACACATACTCACAATTTTGTGAACAGTAAGTCCTTTCTAAAAGAGCTTACTTCGAGTATGCAAAGTTTTTGAAAAATAATTGCTACAGGTGGATATAGTGTCAGAATTTACAGAGAGAGGGGAACAGAAATAACTGTGAAATTAAGGTAAATAGATTTTAGTCTGGAAAAACCTCCCTTTTGGCAAGAACTGTGGAAAAGTGCTTCCAATATTAAGGCATTTAAACTTAAATGTGATATGGAATAAAGATCAGCCAGCTGGAATAAAGGTGTTTTCTGACCATTTAAGCGAATGTAACAAATTAAGGAGAGGAAATGCTAAGTAACAGGATGTCTGGTTTGCCCTCCAGGGAGTAGCTTTGTGGACAGAAGCAATTGCTCCACATGGCACCAGGGTGACATGTGCCCCCGTGCAATGAGGCAGCTCAGGATCTTTACAGAATGGTCAGGACCAAAATTCAGTCTCATCTCCACGGAAGAGCACCACCAGCAGCACAGTGCCCCCTAACAACACGCAGGAGAAACAGTTCCACGCTAAATGACAGGGAATAGCGCCACTAATAACACGTCAAATAACCGCTTTTCAAAACTAATTACATGGGAATGCGAAAACATGAAAGGTTCTCAAATTTAATAACTTCGGGACTGGTCAAAAGGGGAAATTAGCAGGATAAAAACCAACAACCAGTGTCTTACTTGTCTGAGGTCGATGAAAGCTAACTGCAGGGTGTCTCCCTGGAATCCTGGCACAGGCTCAGAACTAGCAAACACTGCAAAGAGAGGTTAAAAATGTTACTGATGTGGATTTCTCAAGAAAAACTAACAAAAAATCAAGCTCTATGCAATATAACTGCCAGCTAGCATTAGAAGGAAACTAGTTTGATAAATTAAATTAGTAACTCACAGCGATCAAAGATAAACAAACCAACAAACAACTCCCACATCATTTCTCCAGTAATCCCAGAAAATAATACCTTTAGGAGCATCACTAGGAATTGTGATTAACATTCTAACCCAGGAGTAATGCTACAGCCACAGAAGCCACCACCATTTTCTCCTGGCCTCAGGTGAATGATTATTGAAGAATTTCAAAATAATGCCAATTCCATGGTGGTCAACATATTTTCAAACATCTGCTTTTGTGACAGCATCCATGCTGTAAAAACCCCACCTCTGGCCAAAGAGCAATAAAAGACAAACACTGAGGTGGGAGGAGGTTTAACGTGCAGGTGGGAGGTGGGTGGTTCTACGTGCCACAGTCAGAGCAGAGCTGAAACGCCCGCTCCTGCCTCTTCCCCAGCTTATCAATAATGGACTTCTGCTCCCTATGAACACAAAAACAGGCTGGCAAAATTGGAAAGCAAAGCTATATTCAAAAGGCAAAAAAAAAAGGGTAACACTTACAGTAATGAAAGCTATTTGTTTAAATGAGGAAACGATCAATAATTGCCAAACTTGAAAATAAATACGCTTTTGTCCCAGCTGCTTGCAGAAAGGCCCGCTGCCTCACAGCCCCGCTCACCTCAGACAGCTCCTTCAAAAGAGCCTGGGAGAGTTTGTCTTACGCTCTTCATTTGGAGCTCTTAACAAAACTAAGGAGACATTACTGTCATTGTTTGAGAGAGGTATTGTCTGAGGCACTGAAAAGTGACATTTTTTTCAAAGCTTCGGGCCACTCAGTGTTAAAGGAAACGGAGCAGCTGTATCCAAAAAATGTCCAAATCCAGTGCTCAACTCTACTGTGCTGCATGGGCTCCTATTAACATTTAAAAGCAACATGAAATCCTTAATGGATTTTTTTTTTCAATGGCTAGTTAGAAAATTTGTGTCAAGTGAAGTAGAAGATGTTGGTGTCCAAGCAAACACAATGGTGAAATAGAGGGCTCAGCTGCTCACTGTGAACGTATGGTCTCAGCTCAGAGTAATGAATTCAGACAGACCATTCACAAGTGTAAAAACTATCGTATGGAATGCAACTGTAAATGAAAATAATAAAGATTCTTACTGAAGTAGTACAAGAAGTTACTCAGACCATGTCAGAATACCTAAGAATAGCTTAGTAATAGATTAATATAGTATCAGAGAAGCAGCTTCACCAGTAGAGGCAGAATTTATTACTTGTATGACCGTGGTCATGTTTATGGACAGCCTCGCAACGGGAAACCTCAACTTGAATATGACTCGATACTTCATCAACCCAAAGAATAAAAAACATCAACGAGAGGCCCGAGGGAGAACGCTGTTCTGTAACAGACAAGTGTTGGCAGGGGCTGGCCAGCGCCCACAGATTGCTGCACTCCAGTCCAGAGTCCTCTCTGCAGCTCACCGGGCTGACGCCGTCTGGAATTTACCCCAGTGCATCCATGGTGGCACTAGGATGGAGTTCTACACAGCACCTACTGCCACTGCAGCTGCAGAGCGAGGAGCACACAAGGTACCAAACCTAAGAACTGCATACGCTGCACTGTCCGTGACTACCATCTTATGTTATAAATGCATTTACATCACCAGGGACACAAGCATTTATTCTCACATTTGGGTCATTTTTGACAGGTGACTACAGGAGAACTTGTTTCATTATTACAATTTCAAGAGTTCAAAGGGCAAAAAGATAATCTGCTTATGGTAATGGTCAGACAGCCTCCCCTCCACACTCAGTGCAGGGCTTTTAGGTTTCACTAACCATTTTACAAAGCTAATTAAATATTTTCTACTGCACAGCATTTTAGGAAGATATTATAAGAACAGGATTAACATTCTTCATGTCTTTGTCCTAAGGGTCCCTTTCCAGATAATAATGACACATTGTCATGTATACACCTTTTAAAATACCCCCCTTGCATTCATTCCAGGCTTAGGGAGGATTTGAGGGGTAGGGGGCTGGAGGGCTGGTTGTTTTAGTGTGCGTAAGGAATTTCCCAATATGAGAGAGTGAAAATGCAAAGATCACCATTAAACTATCACATACAGGGGGGCAAACTAGTTTGAGGCAGAAACTTCAATGTTTTGGGGAAAACAGGCCAAAAATAGGCATTACATGAATCTGGTTCTTTCCCCACACTTTGCTGATACCATGGGGACCTTTTCAGTGTCTACAGAACAGGATCGTTGGCACAACATGTGCCCACAACATGTACAACCTCCACGTACTTCCTACAACAGCCAGCCTGGGAGACAGGAGGTAGGAAGTAATGGGAAAAGTACGCAAGAATACAAAAACAGACTGGGAGAATGGTAGATTAAATATTGCAAAGATGAGTTATTTTCTTTTGAATACTTTGCTCTGAACTTTTCTATACATTCCACCTACAGGATCTATGTGAATTGATGTCTATGTGTTTGTGGATATCGATTTTACTCTCTCACAACCCCATCTGGTTGTGCCTCCCTGTTGGTCTGGGAATTTAGCACCTAATTCCTGACAAACAGTTTTGCTGCTCAATGGCAGAAATTAAGAATCAGAGTCCAGACTTCGGCCCAGAAGCTGAGCTGGGACAGGTCTCCTTCAGCCCCATCGCACTGACGCGCAGGCAGGACAGCAGAGCTACACGTGTTTCTGAAGGAGCAGAGAAGGATAACCACCTCGGCAGGCACTTGGTGGCCCTGCTGGATGCTCCAGCTGTTCAAACACAGCCAGGGGACCCACTGCGGGAGCAGCCCCTGGCCCCGTTCACATCCCGCTGCCTCCTGGCTCCCAAGCTGCCACGTGTGATCAGTGGATGAAGGATGGTCTCTAGGCAGAGAAGTTAACCTGGCTTCCCTCTCTGAGAGGAGGCAGGTAAAGCCAAGGGCCTCCAGAGAAGAGGATTTGGGTTCCTCAGCTCCTGGTGTACCCACCAAGTCCTTGGCAGACTACCTTTCTGCCAAGAAATTTTAAAAATGTATCTTCAGATATTCACAACTTCCTACATCTCCCGTAACTTTTTGTTCAAACGGCACATGGGTACATTCCAATGGGTTTGTCAGGAAAATGTCAAACCCATGTATACAATACAGTAGGAAATACCCAGCAGTTGTGAATTATTCACACTCTAAGCACTAATTGAAATGTCACTGTCGCATCCATTAATCCCAAAGTGTCAAGGAATAAAGCAGGGGGAGGGTGATGAGCAAGAACATAAATCACCAGCATCACAGGGAGGCCTGGAATGTGCCTGCCATGGACCTTATGAATGAGACACCAACAGCAGAGCACTCCCAGCCACGTCTCCTCTCCCTCCCTTATCCCACAGACCATAAGATGTCACTCGTTGCAACAAACCTCTCTGACAAGCTGCCATAATTGTGTTGAAACCACTCAATACAGCCGTAGGCAAGCTCTCTTTGCTGTTACTAAACTTGAGGGAATAAGTCCCCCTTCAGTGCTGCAGTGAACCCGCTGCATCCTTTCAACACCAGAGTCAAGCACGCTCTGATCTCTGCTAAATGAGGACTGCTACTGCACTGTGTGTAAGGCAGTGGTAGTTCTAGGAGGAGGAAACCCTGTGTAACAGCACACTATAAATTTGTATGACAATAAATAAACTCAAGAGGGAAAATTAAAATTTCACAGATGTTTGACCTTATTTTCCTTAACTATAAAAGCATAAGATTTATGCAGTGGTTTGGGGCAATTTTTACTAGAATTTTTACTGCATATAGTGATTATGATCCCATTAGGAGTAACAACAGATGAACATTTCAATCAGATACTGGAGTTTAAAATAAGTTTCATAAAAAAACAGTTCCCTAAATGTTAACATACTTGGTCATAAATACTTTTACAAGAAGCTGTACTATAATAGTTTTTCTTTTAAAAAAGAGAAAGCTTTAGTAGATTATGGGAAAAGATCCCTCTATGGCTTGCATTAAAGAACTTTTCTGCAGTTAAGACAGATATAGATCAACATTCTGAACACGGACTTACGTTCACACTGTATCACGTCTAAATTAAACTGCTGGATTGCTCCCATGCTTATTTGCTTTAACTCACTGTCCAGTAGCATCTGCATCAGGGAGGTGGACAGGTGCTGGCAGGCTGACATGCAAGCTGTCTGGGCCACTTTTCCCTGGTAGAAAGAGCAACAGGTTTTAAGACAGAAACAACTGGTTTGTCACTAAAGAACTGCTGATCTGGTCTGATTTGAATAGACACTCCAAGTCTTAATGATGCAGGACATGGACCAAAAGATCACACTTGCTATTATTTCTTGCACTTGCTAGCTTTGCTTCTATTAAATCAAAAGGAGAACTAAGTTAAATATTTGTGAAAGCAGTTATTGATATTCCAGAAATCAAACAGTCTTCATGAATACAAGGACATTCCCAAAACAATAACAAATAAGCTGCTAAAGCATATGAACAGCTTTGTGGATTTTTTTATTTTTTTGAATGCAAACAGAATGAAAGCAAGAACGAAATGGAAATCAACATGCTGCACATTTTTAACAGTAGTCAGTTAAAAAACCCCAAACTTTATATAAACTAAACTCATTGGTTTCAGCTGGGGTATTTCTCGTAACAGCTTGTGCTCATTATTGGCACTTTAATTGCTCTAATTCCATCTCAAAGCTTGTTCCTAAATTATTTAAAATATTCATGCCTATCTATCGCCTTCTCAGGTGCTTAATAAACCAGTGTTGTCAGTAACCAACGGCTTCCAAAATGAAATGTAGCCCTCTGCTGTACAAAACAGAAATAATTTTCCAACCACACTCTCTCACAATGTACATGTACTTGAGACAGACGATTTTCTCAGCACGAGACCAAAGCACAAAGCACAAAAATCAGACATCGATTTGATAAATTATTAAAAATTTTGCACAGAAAAAGATTGTAAGATATTTTAATTCTACCTTAGAACTGAGAAAACCAGCCAAGAGCAGACACCCGCTCAGACAGCACCGTTCTGTCCCAGCACTGCAGCCCTTCAGAGCAGAGCAGTCGTGGCTTTCAAACGCGATTACATGAACCTCTGCAGTCTAATGTCCTTATTAAACCACACTTTCCCACTGGTGTCTATGTCACAATACGTGTCGAAACAAAGGTAACTACTGTCAGGCTTACACTAAAGACATCCTAACTCCTCAGCACACCTACTGGAGCACACACCACTGCGGTGTCGCTCATGTCCTCAGCAAAGTGATGGCACCTTTTCTCTGAAGCTGGTTCCCAGTGGTTTTCTGCAAAATCAGGTTGATCACCCACTGTTGACTCACAGAAACACATAAAAGTCATGAAAACTGGTCTGGACAGACGGCAGTTCGCTGTCCCAAAAGGTCTGGGAAGTTCTGCTCCAACACCTGAGGAGCCGCACCTTGTCCTCAGTAGGACAGCTCGCTCTGTCATCCAATTCCCAGGTATGCATACAACAGAAAACAAGTTTGGCCCTAAATGTTTTGTACTTAAAAATTTGTTAATTTGTCCATTCTTTGTTAAAACGTAATTAAAATGTAGGCAGTAGAGTGGGAAGCGGTCACTCTCCTCACGCGTCACTGACACATGAAGTGGCTTTTGCCAACTCCTCTTTAGCCACGGGACACCTTGAACTGTCGGGAGCTCTACAGCTAAAATGAGATGTCAGTTTCTTAATTGAAAATCTCAGAAAAGCAAATCACATTTTTTGACCAAAATAGATGAACTGACAAGGAGGAATGTAAGGAACAATGCAGGAACAGCATGCTCAAATGTCTCCAAACCCCCTGGTAATCACACTGGGAGATACGCAGCTCAATCCCCAAGCAGAACAATATCAATATGAATGGGGAAAAAAGAAAAGGGGGGAAAAAGAAGGAAAAAAGGAATCGAGAAGGGGGATCAATGGGCCACAGCTCATTTAATTACAGTGTAGTAGGTTTGAAATACTTAATGGAAATGTCATTTTGATTTAATGGAACAACTAGTGCATCTGTTTAATGTACTGCTCCATCAAATCAGCTCCATGTCCTATTTATGCTGCCACTATAATGTAATAAAAGTTCAACCAGATTAATAGGTTGTCAAGAAAAATTCAAACATTCAATTCATTTTATACGTAAACAAGGTGTACTCCTCTATTATTTTAAATAAAAGACAGAATTTTATATTTCTAACAAGCATCTGCTGTTGATTGTTAAAATCTGGCAAATATCAATAGTACTGGAGCACAAGATAATGGTTACGATACAGAAATGACATGGTAAAAGCCACTTGGACCTTAATTAAGTATCAATACATGTACATTTAATGTTTACTTTAAAATTTCATAAAATGGAAACATCCTAACACTTAAACTATTTCCAACTATGTAACTTGAACTACAGGCTTATTGTTCACATGATGTATCAACACAAAAGTTTACCATACACAGTTTATATGTAATACAATCACTCAGTTTTCCCAAATCTAGAGAAAGAATGAAGAAAATATATCAATCAAAACGCTGAATTTTAACTGAGAGAAATGTGAACTTTACTGTTATCCTCTTCAAAATTCAGTGCTTCCCAGTTCAAAATACGTTGGATGTACAATATTCAGAAAAGAGCGAAATTAAAATTCGTGTTTGACAAATGAGATCAAGATAAAAATCTCTCTCCAGATTTCCACCACACACCAATTAGTCAGTTCCTTGACATTTTTTCACAGTTCATTTTGAAGAGGACATCTAAGGATTCATGAACATAACAATAAGACAGTCCTTTTCCACAAATAAACAAATCTCAGCTGGTTTTAAAACTTTTGTAATGTTTATTATTTGTCAGTTTGTTTGGGCTTCTTTAATTACTATTGTTTTTTCAGGGGGGGCAGCGGGGGTTACTGTATCTAGCAATTAAATACCTATATTGCCCCTGACATCTGCTGCCCAGCCCAGACTCCACTATTATCCAGGCTGTGCCTATGCTAATTGCTGCCATCCACAAATCCTATTCTTCCACCCACCCAACGGAGAGTTTACGAAACAAGGACCCCATTCTATAAGCAAAACCACCTGCCAACAGTGTTAAAGGCTACTGGGTTTTCACCCAGCCTTCACGTTTTGCTGAAATACAAGTTTGTAAAAAGAGAAAACCCTTAGACAAACTTCTTATATTTCAAAGGGGCTCGTAAAGAGAATTTGCTGACATATTAAATCCTTTTTTATAGGACCCCGAAGCTTTTCTCCTAAGAACAATTGCAGTAAAGAGACATTTGGCCATAGGAAATTCCCAGAGGGTCAGCCCCACGCACCCTCGCAGGGCACCGCGGTGGCACCGCTGGGACCAGGCTGGCTGTCTCCCAGCAGCTTCCATCATTCACCCGGTGTCAGTCAGCGTGATTTATGGACCGCATTCAAGGAAGTCAAAGCATATAGAATGAGAAATATGACTACAATCTGCTAATTTGTTTTGTATTGAGCCACTTAGGAGTCAAAGACCTGATGTGGGGCTGAGAGCAGCGGCACAATTAACGGGCCAGTGACAGATCCATCCATCCTCCCTGCCCGGCCCTGCCACTCAAAGGCGGCTCGGAGCGGCGTTTGGAGATGGGTAAGAAAACCCATTCTCTGCGTCGCCTGAGGAGGCTGTTGAGGGGCAGTTTCTGAATATCCCTGCAGAAAACCACCACCCCTGCACCCCCACTGGAAGCTGTGACATTAGGCTTCGGCTGCCAATCACAGAAACAACAAAATAACACAAACTGCCAGCCTCAGCATAAAAGGAAATAACAAAACTTATCCCTTATTTCTCAGAAATTAAGCTGAAGAACTGATTTCACAATAAAAAGACATAATGAAAAACCTTCCAAAAATGCAAGGAAACTAAACCAGCTTTCATCAGCTCTAACAACTAACGCACATTATTACTTAACATCAGAAATAAAATCTGAGTTCTGAACTATCGATAAAACACAAGTACACTAAAATACATGCACGGAATTTTTAAAAATCAATTTTACTTCCAGTCTCTGCCTCAAATTCTAATGAAATCATTAAAAAATACATACTTGGAAACAATTTGTAACTGTTTCTTTTGAAAAGTCTTTTATTTTCCAAAGACTACCCAATACTAACCTAGTACTGCCAAAGCACATATCTAAAATAAAACTTCAGCTAATTCTAAACTTACATTAAAAACATTTACATATACACCCTGTATAATTTCAAATTAGCTGATCTGAAAATGAAAGGTACAATTTTTCTTTAACTCTTCAAAATAACCAAAAAATGCATGTCCTTAATGACAAATTTGACCATCTAATTGATTTCACAAGATTAATGGCTACATAATGAAATTTTTGTTTGCTTTTAGATTCAAAGTATCTAATGACACTATAAACTGTGATATGAACTTAAAATGGGATGAAAAAGAACCTGCAAACAGCAACAATCTCAAGAGTAAATTCTTGTAACCTTGCAAAACAGAACCATTACAAACTGCATTACTCAAATTCTAGCCTTCCAAAAGCAATGCAGCCTCTGTCCCTGCTCCTTCTGGAATTCTGCTGGTGCCTGGCCACCACGCAGCCACCTATTCAACAGCGACAGCAAATACTTCTGCACGAGATGTTCAGTATTCCTGGTGCTTGTGAAAACCATCAGCTGTCCCAGTCACAGAAACATTCACTGGAATGAGCCACCCATGTCACCTGGCCCAGCCTCCCACCCGGAGAAGGGCTATTGGCAACACCAGTTCAGGTCCATTGTCCTTTCCTCTGGCTGAGCCTTCAAAACCACTGAAGATGGGAACTCAGCAGCCTCTCTGCATAACCTCCTCCAGCCACTGCACTACTCTCTTCATGCAAACTTTCTCCCTAAAATCAACACTTTGTATCCTAAACTTCTGCTTGTCACCACAGCAACACGTGAATTTGTCAGTCCTACCAAGAAGAGTTTAGCTCCACCACCTTTGTACCTGTCCTCAGGCTGCCACCAGATCTCTCCCCGGCCTTCCCCGGAACTAACCCACCTCCCTAAGCCTCCATTCCTTAGCCATTTGCTCCAACCCTCCTCAGCCCCTTGCAAGATCCTCTCTCCAGGTCCATGGAGCTGCTGCTCAGCCAACTGCCTTCTGGGCTGCAGCATGAACAAGGTCATTCCTGCTCCGTGCTCACTAAGAGCCTCGCACACTGCTGCACTCACACGCTGAGCAGCACAGGGTTCCTTTGCTGCTCTTCACTGCTGAAGTCAACAGGATTCAGCCACAGTTAGAGGAAATCAGTAAAAGTTCAGAAGTTCAGTATGCAGAAGCCACTCTTGGACACCTTCATTACCACAGAAATGCTTATGCCAAATCAAAATTAATGACCTGAAAATAATCAGGGCTTGGAAGAATTCTTAAATGCAATCCATCATATTCTCAAAAATAAAACTAAAACTTGAGCACACCGGTTCCCTTGACCCCAGGAAGGACAGACCTTTCACTGACGCTTTATCCTGTTCCCCCACTCTCTCCTCCTTCTGTGTGCACGTCTCACAGCGGCACTGGGATACCCGACCTCCCTTCCAACAGCTCCCAGTCTCCTCCGCATGGCCCCACTGGGGATGCAAGGCACAGCCACCAACTGACCTGTGAGGCTCTGGGGCTCCTGCTGTCCCCGTGAGCAAAAACCCCAGGTTAGTCACTGCCCTGGTCCCTCATGCAGCCACACGAGGTACAGAGCAAGGCACCAGCAAAACAGAAGGATCCTGTTATTAAATGATTAAAACTTGAAGCAATAAGCCTGCAGGCAGTTCATAGTTTGTCAGTTCACATGCTTTTTCTTCGTCTTGCATCTACTTACCGACATAGCTGCATGGTCATTGTTGTTATTCTGAGAAGGAAACCAGTAAGGCAATCAAAACAAAAAAATTAAGATGTACTGTCAACATCAAAACCAAACCAAACCAAAACAAAAAGAATCAAACCTGGTAGCAATAAAAGGTAAAGAAAAGCTTCCAAAAAGAATAATTACAGCCACATAATTCCTTAAATTATTTTTTTAAACCTGTGAACTTATATAATATTTTGTGGAGGCATAACAAAGAGATTATAATGTAAATAACTAATTCAGCCATGAAATGTTTTCCTGCAATAAGGAACTGTGTGCCAAAATCTGCTACGCCTTTCCAGAAAGTTCTCATGATAACATATAATACACCCCAAAACAGTCGGGTTAAAAAGTAAAGGCCGTGTTTACCATCTCGGCGTACAGGGGCTCCCTCTTTGTTGGAGACACACTTTGTTCAAACACAACTTGGAGCAGCTCAGGACAGTCAGAATAGAAATGTACCACAGCCCACTAATGAATTTTAACATAAATCTAATGGTAATGTAACAGCAGGGTAGAAATAAGCTATTTTCTTTTCCAAAACTACTTATTAAGTGCAGTAAACAAACACAGAGGAGGAAACAAAGATGTAAAATTTGGGGGGAAAAAAAGAAAAAAAGCTTCAGAGATGCAAGACATTCCCAGTGATTGAACAGACACCAGACCCCAGTACACCCTGCCACAAGGCGTGTGGGTTGACTACAACTGAGATCATGGCCTACCTGATTTAGATCTCTAACGTTCCAATAAAGACAATGCAATTTGCATCAAACAGATATGGAGCGTGAGATGTATTTAAAAGCTATGTCTACATCGGTGCAGAAACGGCCCATCCCAGTCCCACGTGGGAGCGCTCCAGGAGACACCTCCCTCTGCCTTACACACCTCACGCAGCCAGACAGAACACAACTCCAACGACAGCAACAAAACCCACTAAAGGCTGTTTCTAGAGGGATCCTGGCCCTGGCATACAGCAATCTAACGTGGGTTAGCACTCCAAAGCAGGCGCTAGTTTAATGAGTAATGGAACCCAGATCTGGGGTTAGCTTTGACAATGGTTTTACTAGAATCTTTGTCTTAATGGAAACACCTTACTATTACAAGTCTAACCAGAACCACCACAATGAAACTGTACACACATTTTCATATCACCTCCACACATGACAACATTCATAGGGGGGTGTGTTCCTACAACTGGCCAAGCCAGAACAGGGAGCGATACACACAATACATCAAAAATGACAGGAACCCTCTTTCCAGCCCGGAGTTGTCATCCATGGAATCATAGAATGGTTAGAGTTGGAAAGGACCTTAAAGATCATCAAGTTCCAACTCCCTGCCCTGGGCAGGGACACTTCCCACCAGACCAGGTTGCTCTAAGCCCCATCCAGCCTGGCCTTGGACACTCCCAAGGATGGAGATGGGGCAGCCACAGCTTCTCTGTGCAATCCATGGAGCCCTACATCCCGCCTCTTCCTGACCAGAGTTTGAAATTCCCAAATAACCTCTTTACAGGGACCAGCTTTCTCCAAAGGTTGACTTGTGCCCCCAGGCACATCCCTCTACTCCCTTCACACTTCCCAGGTCCCAACGCCAGAGCTGCTTCTCTCCATCCCTCTTCACACATCACTTGCTCTGCCTGTGTCTCCTTTCGAATGCTGTATGACGACACACGTTCCCAGCAGACACCTGCAAGCTCCTTCTCCAGAAGCTGCACAACCCTAACTGCCATATGCACCGGGCCATGGAGCGGCAGGGCCGGCCACACCGCGGTGGGCGAGAGCCCTACTCTGAATCCCACTGCCTAACAAACTCCCTGCTCCTTATCAAAAAACACTCCATGGACCTGGCAGGGAAGCTCGTGCCTCACATCACACTCACACCAATATTACTCGACATGTCAGCAAAAAAATAAAAAGGAGACTGATGAAGTCTCACATGTATGGCAGGGTCTTCACATATGATTTGGAAGACCAGGTAAGCCCACTACGTCTGCAGCTTCAACAGCCGGCTCTGCACATATGGAAATTATCTTTTACTCCCAAGCCTGGAGCCCCAAAACACCCTGCACACGGAGGAGTCGCTCTTTACGGGCGCTGCAGCGGGTAGATGGCTCGGACACTGGTGTGACAGCAGCACCCGGGACAGGCTGGGGAACAGCAATGTGGCCTGAACAACCTACTGAAGTTACTCCAGATCCACTAAGCTATAAACCAGTAAGATGGTAAATCAAACTAGAAATAGCCTTTTTTGTCTTAAAGCAAGGGGAAATCAGACAACAGAATGTAACAAATAGTACACAAAACAGGTTAAGAGTGCCTGTTCACCCAGGCCAAAGCAACATGGGATATACCTGAATATGAACAAGGACACATTTCAATGAGGCTCCATCAACTACAGTCAAATGACTTTTCGTGACCAAAACTATTTAGCTAAAAGCAACCTTGGAGAATCCAAGAACTCCATAATCTTATGTACAAATGGAGGATTTGCACCAATTCTGCATTGTTTGAATCAATGCATGTGTACCCAGAACCAATATGTTTCATTAAAAAGGCTGTCTGATGCTCTAGAAAACTGCATGAGCTCTTACACTATTTGCAAATTAGTGGTTGTTAACAATATTACTAAAGTATTTGAAAGTATTTTTTAAGTATTACCATGGGCAAGCATCATCAACATACTGAAACACAGCTGAAAATGCATCTGTACTGAAAAGAGTTAAAAAATACATCTGCCAGCATGTGCACAATTCAAAATTCACACCTTTCTTCAAAATCTTACTATTTTAAAACAAAATAATGCCCCAATATTTTGAAACGAAACTTAATTTTGAACACTTACAGGTAAATGAGTAAAAACTTGAAAAGTGCTTCTTAAAAAGTTTATAAGGTCCATTAAGTATCCACTGGCTCTTCCATCCGATTCAGACATTGTCCAATCATAATCAGCAATCTGAATGAATTCATCAATTTTTTGGTTAAGTTTTGTGTATATTTCTCCTTCTGCAGCATGCCTTGCATCCTGAAAAAAACCAAATGTGTGCAATTGTCAGAATTCTAAAATATTACTAGAATGTAGTTAAAATTATATTAATTGAGGAAGCCGAAGTCTTATGCTTTTCTTAGATTCATAAAATATCTTAAGTCAATATTTTAAGTTGCATCTCACAGTAACTCTGAAGCTGTGGTTTTTAAAGCACTCCCATAATGTATATTATAAGAGTGTTTAGAGAAGAACATTCCTACAGAATCATCTCTCTTCTCAGAGGCAAATGAAATACACTGTGAATTTGGAAACAAAGCAATTACTTTACTGCCCTCACACCGACCACGGGTAATTCAGCCGTACAAATTTATCAACCCTGACACGAAGTTTATTTGACCTCTTTTTCAAAGAAAATAATCAAACAACCTAATTATTTTATCTGTCACGGCTAGAGGCCCACGCAACCGTATGATTTTTATGTCATTCACATCTTAAAGCTGTGTATCTGAGAAACACACCCCATTTTTCATCCTCCTTTAAACACCCTGGCCATCCCACACTCCTTCCCCTCCCTCCCACCCCACGGTTTGGTTCTGCCACCACCCAGCTTCCACTTTTTGGACCACCAGGGAGGCAAAGCCCAGTGTCTGCTGTGAGGAGCGCTCCCGAGGCTGTCCCTTTGCCCTGGGGACATCCCCTCGGACCCAGGGGGACCTATGCGCGGCTGCTCGGGAAGCTGGATCTGGCTGGAAGGGCAGGCTTTTGCCAGCTTGGAGTTCACAGACACTCCATAAATCCCATGTTCTAATTTGGGCTTAACATAAAACTTTCTTCACTGATCTTGGGAAACGATTCCAGACAAGAAACTCGATTAGAAGCGGACCAGCCAGTTGCAGAAGGAAGGTTTGTACAGGGTAAAACCAGGCTGGATATACTGGAGCAACACGAAACTGGGCCAGATGCCCACAGCTGGTTTCCTCTGGGAGAAAGCTGTCCAAGCACATGGCACTTCAGAAAGGCCTAAATAAGAAAGGCAAAAAGAGCAAAAAGCCCCAGAAGGCCTGAGCTTACAGGTGTCAGCACAGTGCGTGTCAGATGCAGCCCTCGGCCGGGCCCAGGCTATGAGGTACCTCAGGAGGAGCAAGAGCCGTGTGTCCCTGCCCATGCCACGTTCCCTACCATGGAACGGCCCCCTGAGGTCCCCCCGTGTGCTTAGTGTGACCCCTGCGTTAAAGGACAACCAATGGTCATCCAAAGCTGGAAAACATGGCTATAAATATTGAAAGTGACACAACTTTTAATATGGTAAATGAAACAAGATTTGGTGTGTTTTGGTTGGTTGGTTGGGTTTTTGTTTGTTTGTTTGCTTGTTTGTTTGTTTAATTTCCACCAATGTAAAACAACGCTTGGAGAAGCTGAAGGAAATCTTAAAATGAGAGCTTATATACAAAAATAAAATGAGAAAACCAGCAGCCATGAAATAGGCCTGAAGGCTTCTATTAAAAAATACAGTGCTGATGTACTTACAAGATCACCTCATGGAATGCAAATGTGATCCACGCTGCTAATAAAGGGAGACTTCTGACCACTTGGAAAGAATGGAGGTGACATGATTTGCCACCAGGAGATTAATTTAATAACAGTAGAACATACCAAACTTTGTAAGGGCCCAGCTGGGGAACTGCAAGTAGTTTTTCATTAAAATAGAGTGGGGGGGGAGAGGGGGGAGGGAAAAAAAAAAAAGAGGGATTAAGGAGAGAAGAATTTTCCCCTCTAAGAGGAGAACGCTGTGCTAACAAGTTCTCCAGGGAAAGAGACAGCAGAGCAACTACAAAAAAATGTCTTGTGTGTTTGGCAGCATTCATTCTGCATTGCACGGGTACTTTGCTTACAAAACACAGATAAAACCCTCTGAGACGCTCTCCACAGAGCTCAGACCCTTCCACAGGACAGTTAAAGGTAACTTACAGCGTAAGAAATCAGTGCAAAATATAGCGCAAACTTTCAGCCGTGTTTATCAAATGAAGTTCAAGGATATAGAACATCTTACCTCTTCATGAAATCAGAGACTATGGCTACACTAAGTGCCTTGTTTGAATGTTAAGAGATTTGTGGACTGACCTTACAGGAAAGTACCCATGGGTATGCAAATTCACAGCCACACGTGCCCTGGCGGTACCTGACCAGCAAAGCAGGCAGTCTGGGTCTCGGGGACAGGGAAAACAGAGACCTACTGGTAGGGTGATGGTAACCCAGCTATGGCTGCCAGGCCACAGCCTCTCTCCGGCCTCACTCGTTAAACCCTTAGCAAAACAAGTGAGAGTTAATGGAAAAATTGTTGGCAATCAAGTGGAAATATTAAATCTCTTGATGTCTTACTCCACCTCACCCAGCTGTTAACACCTGTGCCAGAGGGGATGTTATAATCAGAGAGGCTACATATTGCGTCAGGAACAGAAAACAGAACTCGTCTCAATAGGATTACTCCTTTTTATCCCATAAATACAAAAATCCACCCTCCTTTGTTTCAGCGTACACTGAAAACCCCCCAAATACTGAAAGTTCACATTGCAGCTGCTTGGGAATCCCGATGACTTTTTGTTTTGTCCTTTCAAAAATCTCTGTATAGAAGCCCCAAGGGACGAAGTAGGAAAGCACTGGCTGAATGAGCAGCACAAGGCAACCTAGACAGGGTTATTCTTCTGCAAGAATATCTTCTTCAGAAAGTGAATGGGGTTTGTGTGATAAAGGTTTGGTAGCGGGGTGCTGCCAGAATCCTCCACATGACCAATGGAGCCAATGCAGCTGGCTCTAAGATGGACCCACTGCTGACCAAGGCTGAACCCACCAGTGATGGAAGTATTTAAGAAGGGGAAAAAAGCTGCTGCACAACAGCAACTGCAGCTGGAGAGAGGAGTGAGAACATGTGAGAGAAGCAGCTCTGCAGACACCAACATCAATGAAGAAGGAGGGGGAGAATGTGCTCCAGGTGCTGGAGCAGAGATTTCCCTGCAGACCCAGGTGAAGACCATGGTGAGGCAGGCTGTTCCCCTGCAGCCTGTAGAGGTCCACAGTGGAGCAGAGATCCACCTGCAGCCTGTGGAGGACCCCAACGCTGGAGCAGGTGGATGTCCGAAGGAGGCTGTGACCCCATGGGAAGCTTGTGCTGGAACAGGCCCTGGCAGGACCTGTGGCCCCATGGAGAGAGGAGCCCATGCTGGATGAGGTTGGCTGGCAGGAGCTGTGCTCCCACCAGGCTGGAGCAGTCTGCTCCTGAAGGACTGCACTCCATGGAAGGAACCCTGACCCTCGCTGGAAGAGTTCATGAAGAACTGCAGCCTGTGGGAAGGACTCATTTTGGAGAAGCTGGTGGAAGTAGCCCAGGCTTGAGCCAGGGAAGAGTGTGAGGAGTCCTTCCCTGAGGGGTCAGGAGTGGCAGAGACAGCCTGTGGATCTGTGCAATCTATAAAGTTTCCAGTGCAGTTAAGCTCAGCTTGTAACTTTGCAAGTTAATAGAAGGTGCATCTGAAAGAGGGTACTGATGCTCCTCACGTACGTCTCAGATCATACCGGTGATGTAAAACCCAGCGTTTGCCTACTCAGTGCTACAACTGCATTCTTAACAGCTCAGAACTGCCCTCCAGTCAAAGCCAAGAAAGGATGAGCTTTGCTCTCGCCCCCTTCTGTCTCAATGCCCTTCATCTGTAGTGAGTCTCACGTGAGCACTCAGACTCCGCCACGTAACGCATGGCGTAAACCAGACCTTAAATGTAGAAAGTCCATAGAGTCGGGCAGTGTGAACAGTCACTTGGGAAATATTTGTAATGTTGGAGATAAAGTCCTCAAGGTATTTACAGGCTTGTTCCAGGTGTGTTGTGTTTATGATGATCTGAACAAGCTGCAAGAGACAAAAACATTATTGTAAGAATCCTCTCGGTATCCCGTTGTGCATATTCCCATTTGGTAAAAGGGTTCTTTTTCAGCAACAACACTACAAGGAACTAATCACAGTGTTTCAGGTCACCCACAATTATCTCTTAGTTTTCAAGTTCGCTTTCATACACCAGGACGGAGTAATACTACAGTTTATATACAAATGATGACATTTTTAAAATGAAGACTGCAGACACCTACTCAGTGAAATAAATCCAATTGGTATTAAAAAAAAATTAAGGAAAATATATTGCCAAAAGCAAATCACTGATTTGTACCACAGAAATAACTTTTTAAAAATTATTGCTATAAAAGAATAGTTTCACAATATTGTCTGCAGAATGGTGCATTCTGATGTCAGGGAATTTCAAAAACAGGGCTGTCAGATCCTCTCCCCTCAGCACCAGTAACAACCCGCTTCTCCTCCATACAAACGCTTTTGGGAGCGGGGCCTGCGCTGGCATTCCGTTCACAAGTTAGAGGAGGCGCACAGCGCAGCCTACCTGAAACACCCCTGCGTGGTACCTGAATTCTCACTGCACGCCCTGCTTTAGAGAACACTGATGTAATGCTTGGTAAAGTGAGTCTTCTCTTTTCTACTTTTTCCTCATAAAACATATTGACTTGAGAATGAAAACACCTCAAAAATACTGATTTGATTTTTGGATTCATTCTCTTAAAAACCACAGTTCTGAGTATGTGTTTTAAAACTTACCTCGGTTAAACCTATATGAGGTTTTTTAATTAGGTTCTGTAAACAACTACTTAGAGTTCTTGTAAGCAGCAAATTTGTAGATTTTCTGAGCATATCATCTATTTCCGTTGAGCTGGAAAAAAAATACTTATTTTTGTAACTATGCTGCACATGACACTACAGTAATACTTTATATTTTCCCTGCAAAGGAGACTTTCAATGCTAAGAATTCCCTACTTGCATTTAATCTCTGGTTGCTCCAATTCTTCTGTGTCTTAACACACCAAACACCTCTCACCAAATTACCCATTAACTGACTTTCAACACTGAAGCAAAACCTTTTTTTCCTTTTTTTTTAAATATATTTTGGACGTGTTTATTGTCACAGCAGTTTGAGAAGAGTAATTTGTGGGTTCAATGAGCTACTGAGGAGGTCAACATGCACTTGTTAGTATGTGCAAATTATAAACAGTATCAATTAAGAACGTGTGAAAGCCAGTCATTTACACCTTTACCAGTGCAGAAACGTGTGACCAGCCACAAATACCTTCCAGATTTCAGATCTACGAGTGTTATTTTTTGTAATTAAAACTAAGCTTCTGAAGGCCACAGGAGGAAAGGCTCTGGGAGCACTGTGATGTTTCCTGTCGGAAGAAGGTTGCTGGGGGAACACAACACACCCAGAAGGGAAACCCCGCTCAGACTAACCAGCTACACAATTATCTCTGGCACAATTTGAAATTTGAAAATATAACTGAGTATGCTTTTCAAATTTCACATGCTTTGTTAAATAAAACCTCTAGATTATTCAAAGGAGTCAGTGCTGTTTAAACACCACAGCAGTGCTTTGGGCTGCTCACCACGCCAAGCTACCCTCACCCACACGGTCTATAGAGCATACACACACACACAGACGTGAAATCTGTGCAGCAGCACGGGGGATCACAGATTAAACATAAATAATTGTATATGTAAATTATGAAACCAGCAGAGCTAGCAACTACACATTTTCACTTTCATCTATGTCTTAGGTCACCTGTACGTTCCAGGTTGCACGGCCACCTTCCCGACACGCCACACTTACCTGCGGTGAAGTGACTCTGAAAACTTAAGGCTGGCATAAATGAACTCCTTAACCTGGATATAGATCTGAGGCACTGACTGAGACATTGGAAGCTTCTTTGGAAAGGATTGCTGTGAAAATAAAAGATAACACTCTTGTACGACAAAGGAGAGCTTGGGATCACGCGCCACAGTTAGAAAGATACTCAGCGCTACCAATGCTTTCATAGACTTTAAACTCTTCTGGTTTCCATCAAGCACAAACAGAGGTATGCACTGGGCTGACTTCTATGTCTGTTTAAACTGCTTGTAGGCAAGATAGAACAGTATCACTTATTTAAGTTACAATAAAGGTGTGAGGCTTTATGTGACTTCCGTAAGAAGAAATTTACAAACACACATTAAAAATCATGTCTCAAACCACTTTTAATGTGAATGAACAAGACAGATCTAGGCAGGATGAGAGGTTCAAAAAGGCAAACATTCGAAAGCACTGGGGAGAAAAAGGAAGTTTGAGATGTTCAGTAGAGCTGGGATGCTCAGCGCATCTCGACTACGTCTAGGGGAGTATATTTACTCAGACATTCACTTCCTCTCGATGCCTAACAAATTCATTTCAATAATTTGGATTAACATCCAAACTGGGAAATACAAGTAGTCTGTAAGAACAAAATCATATTTCTTACTTCAATTTTAAAGCTGACGTTGTACTTGGTGGGACAACATGGGTACAAACAAACCTGTAGTCGAAGGGCAGAACCTGTGAATCACCTTTCTGTGAAAGGAGTTTGCAGTGAAAGAACAGTCTATGAGAGACTATCCCACTGGAACACTGCTACAGTGGAATTATTTACAGCCTCTTCACACGTGCCCCGCACGCTCAAACACGAATAACTCATTTTAAAAGTAAAATACAAAGTTGCTGTCTCTAACAGATCCTTATTTTACACCTATTTTTGTGAGAGTGGAGCATATGCTATACTATGAGTTACTAAACCCAATGAGTTGTAACAAAATGTAAAGATAGACTGCATTAGAATTACACAGAGACTGTATCAAGTGCATTATTAGTTTGCTAACAAAATAATGGGTTCCATCATTCACTCAAACATCAGAGCAAATGACTACAGCTTTAATTTTCATATTTATCTATGACTAGATAATTACAAACAAAGAAGGTGATTTAGTCTCTTAATCTATCTAGCTTGTCAAATTTTAATTGCTTTTTAATTATAAAACACATTACTGTCCCAAGTGTCCTTAACTAGGTTTTGACAAATTTTAGTGACATAAAACTTCTCCTTACCTTATCAAGTTCTGGATCTTGAAAAGGAAATTTGCTTGTGACTATTTTGTATTCCTCTTCATTTGCTACAGGAATAGGGCTGTAGTTGTCTGCTTCAAAAATATCCCTGGTGAATCAGTAAAGTGAAAAACATTTAGGACGTGTAAGTTATCTACTGTACTTCCCAGTCTTAAAACATGTAAATGAATATAAGCTTTATTACCACACTTAGATGTGCAGCTTCAAAAAGTTATGAGCTGCAACCATCATCATTTCAGACATCCACACTATTTTTAGATCAATTTGGAAGTACCTTGTACGTGCTGACTCTTCATGCTGTGTGTAATCACAGCGGAAAAATGGCTGAGAGCATCGTGACATGCACAGCTCCAAGCACAGCAGAGCAAAGGAACCTCAGATCAACTTGCCTGCTCCACGGTAAGATGCTAACCACGGCAGCCTACCAACACTGTCCCTAGTACAGCAGACACTCAGCATCTCCCTTGGGTACCGTGGCCACTCACAGTCCATAGAGGGGACATGGAAAGCCCTAGCTGGGCAGTGGGCATGGCGCTAAGGTGACCTCTGGGCTGTTCTGCTAGTCAAGTGACTGAGCCAGGAGACACCGAGCTTGAGACCACGTGGCCAGTTTCATTTTAAGGTTTTCTGGAACACAGTGTCACGTAAATGATGGTAAACAACTTCTGCCCATTCAGACCTCACACCCTGCTCTGCTCCTGTGTTCACCATTCACCCCATCAAATGATTCCAAAGAACAGGTGGAAACCAACCTGCATGTTAAAAAAAGCAGGACACACCAGCACTGTCAGCAGGCAGGGAGACACCTGTATCAGCTACATGCAAACACGGAGACAACCTAAATTAGGAACCTAATGGCCTGTTGCAATAGCCCGGAGGTACTGGGTTCCTGACAAAGAGAAACGGATGTCTCTCCTCTGCCTTTCTCCAGTAATGCCCATTGGAGACTCTCCTCTCTGTTGCCTACAGAAGCAGCACTCGGTGGCTCTTCTCCTAAACGTTGGTTACATGTGGTTAATCTTAGTCCCATCCAGCCCAAAATTCATACACCATACCGAGTTAATAAATTCTTCCAGAATTACAATTCTATCAAAAATCCTTGAAGCTAGATGAAACGACAGAAGGTGTACAAAGGCAGGATGATTTTGAGATACTAACCTGAACAGTCCAGACCACTTTTTAAGAAGCGTTTCATTGTACTGGTCTCTTATCTCAAATAAAAGATCAAATAGTCGGTTCACAGGAAAACCGTAGCCCTAAGAAAGGAAAATGAAAAGGGTGGATAATTCAAGAACCAATATACTCAATTCTTGTCACATCCCTTCAGGACTCTGAATGAGATTTATAATTTAATCTTGTCACTTCTATAAAACAAAGGCACCACTACAATGAGAAGATTATATCTTAAATTCTTACCAAATACTTTATCCTGTGCTTTCAAATTTCAAGCAGAAATTTATCCCATTTCTCTATAACATGTTAACTTGCTATTCATGCATATTATTAATCTTTTTTATCAGTCTGTTAAATATTGCAAGTATCCTTGCCAATGATGTTCATTTGGCCTTTCAGCTAGAGACTTCACCATACCTGGAATGCCATTCTTTCTAAAGGCCAGAACTGAAGCACTGATAAAAGACAAAAACCTACAGAAAGTAGAAAGCTAACATTGATTTTGCATGTTCATAACGATGCTAGCCAGAGAGCCCAGAATGCAGACATTAAACTGATAGCACTGAAAAGGGGGAACCAAGGCAAGAAATACGTGTATTTTTAAAATATCATTGTATATCTATAATATATATATTACACACTCGTATATATGTTCCAGGAAAACTCAAAGCATTGCAGTTACTCACCTAAAGGAAAAATTTAGCTCTAGGAATTTCAGTTAAATTGCTAACATAATATGTACCTGCAAAGTGTCCGCAAATACTACAATGAGGTTCTTCAGTTCCAGAACAAGGTCGGGATCACTGCAATATGACTGAAAGTGAGAAATGCTGGTTTTGGTAAAAGGATTTAAAATACGGGACATATGTTTTGAAAGAATATTAGCACAAAAGGTTAAACTCTCCAGCTTTATCCCTTTACCCAACTGATTGTCTTCATAAAAAAACGCCTTACACTTGCTGCTCGTCACTCCAGCCAAATAAAGGTATTTGTTGAATTTTTATAGGAACTATCAGAAGTACAAAAACTCAGAAAAAGTAAAGTAAAATATAAGATTCAATAAATATCAGTATGTTGTACTGAGATTCACAATCAGCAAATGACATCTCTTTCAGTGGTAGGTAAACACACACCAAAATGCTTTCCCAAATCACCCTCAGAGAGGTTCCCACAGGACATTCTTCTGAGCCCTGAACCTGAGTCTCACTGGGGCCACCTGCGCCCCCTCAGACACTCGCCCAGGGAATGCTGTCCATGTGTGGGGAAAACACTACAAATGCTTCAGAATAAATCCAAATTACAGATTTGATGGTAAAAAGTCAAGACATTAAGTTATTTATTAACTGATGGAAATTTCTTTTTTCAGAGGCGTGGAGTCCTACAACCAAGGCTTTCACCTCAGTCTCACTATTTGCAATGCTGGGTAAAGTAAAAAAAACATTTACATTAAAAGAATTTAAAGCAGCATAAGAATATAGGGTTGGTTAGGGACTAGATACATCTGTTTCACCTTTCTTGAATTTTTGCTCTTAGTGCACTTCACTAAAGTAAGGGTTTGGTTTACAATACCTCTTAAGACAACATACACTAAACATTAGTACCTGGATGGTGTTAGAAAGAGCTTGTGACAGGATCGGTTTTGATGGGAGTTGGGCATTTTGAGAAGAAATAGGGATCAACCACATGACAAGACATTGAAGAGTTCTCTAGAGATTACATTACTTAAACTACCATATTCTGATATCGGTGTATAAACCCATATGCCCCCGATTTAACTTGCATAGCATTTAGCTTAAAAACATGCTGAATATATCTCAATTTATCCCAGTCCTCAAAGATGAATTTAGAAATATGAGACCATTTCATGTACCACTGACCAGCAAAGAGCCTACAATAAAACTACAGCTGCAAGCCGAACATCTTCCCCATTTTTACTCCGTGTGTATGACATGTAAGACATTCCTCAAATTAAAGATCAACTGTAATCAAAATAAAAATAACATTGCATGAAGAAACTGTTTCTAGCAAGCATTAAAAAAAGGAAGGATAAAACTCTTCTATTTTCTCCCCGACAGTGAAAGTTGTACCAATAGTAAACTCCCGAGCGACTGGAAGATGAGCCCGAGTGAACAGTGGTACCCACAGCTCTTCCCAGAGAAGTCAGAGCTGGGATGCAGCTGCTCAGCATCACCCCAGCCAAGGCAGAAACTAAACTTCAGGAGAGACACTTTGAATACACCCAAATACTCCCTTGAGGCAGCATTACATTCTAACTTCTGTCAAGATTTTTCTAACACCTTTACCTCAAGTAAACATGTTACTACTATAGCACTGAGGGGATAGCTCCAAGGGGGTTACTGGTGGAGTTTATTTTGGAAACACAGCATTTGGAATGATAATTAGGAACTATTTCCTGGTGGTGCTTTCAGTGCTGAACTATTCAATCTGATCTAATGAAGAGGTCAGTTGAGACTAATGAGGAAGGATTGCAATAATAACAGCAGATTAACTCTGCATATTCTAAACTGCTGGACTAAGAGAAGGTTTGGAAGACCCAGTGAGTTGTAAATCAGCGGAGGATTATGCAAATAGCCCATGGCTGCGGATCACAGCCTGATACTGGTAGGAGAAACAAAAGCTTGGCAGGCTCCCTCCCAAATCTGAGCAATTTTTAATCACAAGGAAAAGAAAACAGGAGAGGGGTGTAATTTTTCACTTTGTCACTATCCCAGCTTCAAATATACAGAACTCTGAAGTAAGAGGATTTAAAGGGCAATACTGATAAGGCTTCTCACTTACTGAGTGTGTCCTAAGAACAGCAATGATCTTGGAGAGGGCCATGTTCCAGAGCTCATCTGTGTATGTTCGAGTTACCAGGCCTTGGGTCACATGTAAAATATGGTCTTCTACTACAAAGAAACTAAAAGAAAACAATGCTCAAATTATTAACTTGCTTTCTAAAATTAGAACAAATGCTGCCTTTTCACACAGAAGCACAAGCCAAACCCATCCCTACTTGCACAGTGACCCTCTGGGAGGTCTGGTGTTCTGCTTTGGTGACCCTCTGGGAGGGTTGGTGTCCTCTCTGCCCAGCATGAGGTCAGAATGTGCAGTTGTGTTGCACCAGCTGGAGCCCCAGCTGCTGAAGGGTCCCTGTGGAGCACCGTACCCAGAGGGCACTCTTCCCTGCTCCGACCAGCAAAAACCACCCACATGGTTTGTGCAGAAATGGAAACTTGCAGGAGAAAGTTTTTGGAGGACGGAAGAAGAGAGGGTGAATGCAGAATCGGTACAGTAAAACTGAAATAAACCTCCATTTAGAAAACTTACCCTACAATTTGACTGAAGTATCTTCTGTAGCCTTCTACCGTTTCATGCTTTCAGTGAAAAAGAAAACAAATTTAGCAATAAAAATAGCACCAAGTATCAGGTACAACCCAATGCAAAACCGAATGTATTGGTTACCATGCTTGACTGAGGCTGCAGAACTAATCTTGCTTGTTTCCTTCTTTGTTTTCTGTAGTAATTTTCAAATATTTCTCCATCACCCTAAAACAAAAGTAGTTAAAACAAGACCATTGTCTCAGTATGAAAAAGACATTTCTTAAATTGATGGTAGAATTCTCTTAAACTAAGCCACATACTTTGCATTTATTCCACACAGAGGCCTCCAGCTGACACCAGGAAAGTTTTGCATGCATGAACAGTATAGAAATTATCTTTTTCTTTTTAAAGTAGCCTACAGAATGTACTGTAAATAAAAACGTTGCTCATGTGCCTACACTGTGTCAAACAGCATTATGCATTTTTAGCAACATTTATGTTTTTTAACTACTGCTTTTTTTGCTTATTTTCTTTGGAATTGGTAATTATAATGACTGTGGATTTAGATTTCTTTCCTATCACAGTCCTTGAAGATACAATACCCTCTGTGCCTAATGATTACATTGTGAGGAATTCAAGTGGCATCTCACCCATCTCATTAAGATGACCATTCAGTAGAAACCATCTGTCCATCTGAAATCAGTGCTACATTGACCCTTCTACCTACTGAACTCAATGTTGTTTGTATGTAAGCAGAACAGAGCGGCTTAGCATTTTTAAGGCTTGTTTTTTACCTCACGAGCCTATTATTAGAACAGTGCTATTTAGAATTCCATTACTTGGGCTTCCAAAGATCTTAAAATCAAGTGATTAAAGAGACTGTATATTACGAAGTCAGCATTACTTAACTGACTCCTTCACAAGATATAACAAAGAAGGTTTAAATCTAGTATTTGAGGTTCATAATGAATATCTCATCAGAGAAATACTGCTAGCCTAACAAAACCTAAAAGCAAAAAAAGGGACTTGGCTTAAAAACAGAAACCCACTTGAAACTGAGATGCAAAGTTAGTAAACGCTTTCTGTTCCAGCAGGACGTTACAGAGTGTGCTGTAACTCGTGGTGACACCCCCTGACCAGACACACTGATCGTCCACCACCAGCCCCAAGACCAGTGCTCTCCCAACGCACACAGCCATGGCTGAGCCCCGCTCCCCACACCAAGTCTCTGCCCAGGGCTGACACAGGCTTCTCACACGGAGGAGTAGCTGCTCTCCTCAAACCCACACCAAAAATGGAGATGTGAAACACCTCCTGATTATTGTAATCACCAGGTTGCAATCAAGAGTTATGTAGTGTTCTGAGGTACATAAAATACTGCTTCTCGCTTCAATATGAAGCTGCAGAGTAGAAAACATTTGTCCTGCATAAAAATAGAATATTTTCTACACCTTTGTAGCAGAGGGAATTCACTAAGAAGGTGAGGTTTGCTGTGAGTTGAGTCCTCGATACAGAAATGCAGTGAGCAGGCATTTGGTATCAACTTCCCACATTTACTGTCATCATGAAGTCATCTAACTCCAAAGCAGTGGTTTACAGAAGGACATAAACAAGAAAGTCCCCTAGAAGCGGTTGATGCACAACTCCTGATAATGCTACCAGGGCTCGTTAGTGAGCTAATGTTGGTAGGGAAGACAGAAGCCCTACTCTGAATGCATCAACAGCCCTGTTTTCCAGGAGGCTAAGGAGTGCATTCTGAGCAGTTTTCTGTCTACAGGAAATCTGGAATCTGGCAAACTTTCTGTGCAAACCCAAAGACCACCTCCTTGGATCAAGGCTCCACCACCAGGATCCTAGGGAAGGTCTATAGAGCATACATATATTACTTTTAAACCTGATCTATACATTTTACTTCCTATTCTTTTGTTATACTAAAGAAGAAACCAGAGGCTGATGTCCACTGGTATATTTAACTTCACGTGTTCTTTTTTATATATTATTTCACACTTATTTCCTCTGTAAAAAGAAATGGTCTCTTTTTAAACTCTCTTTTAATAGTTCTGGCAGCCTGTCTTTCTGTCCCTCTTTTTCATTGAGATTAATAATTACTGACATAATTACTGATGCTTTTGTTTGGATTCCTTCTTAAAAAAATAAAAACAAAATAACCCATTTAACATTATTTCAAGGTCTAAACTTTTATGTTTCGCAGTTACAAAGATTCCACAGAAAGAAGATAACCCAGCCCGAATGCTTGAAGCCAGGGACTGCAGGATTAACAATACTTAAAAGTACTTCATCTGTATGTCCTTATTCTGTAAGTAATCTGGCTTCAAAAGTAACTGAGACATAGAAAAGGTGAGAAAATATGTAATTTGTTAGCAAGTTTCCCCCAATATACGTTTTCATCGCAAACAAAAGTTTGCAGATTGGTATTTCTTTTACAGCAGCTGAAAGGAGCTGTTGTGTCTCTGCCAGGGAATCCAACCTGCTCTGCCCGAGCACGGCCCGTCACCACCAACAGCCTGCCCTGGACACCTCGTTCAACTGTTCTCATTTCCACAGGATTCAGACTGAATACTCCTACGTTGCCTCATATTGGCCACAACCTCCTAAGCATTTGGGTACCATGGAAACTCGTGGGGGAACTGCAGAAGTGCCAACACCACCACGGGGGCAGACATGCACATGTTACATATATTAAGAACACTTACACCATTAGCATCTTGCTATGTCTCTTTAGGATGCGTGCAACCTAAAACACAGGGTTGTGCCCCCGGTACCCACACCCCACCCACCTCAGCTGGTCCATGGAGAACTACTAGAGCAGTGTGTTTGCCTGGGAACTACGAGAGCATGAAGAACAAGACAATGGACATTCAACTTCAAAAAGTAAAATATCTTTTTGAAGTCACCTTAATACATACCAAAACTGAGTAGATGTGCAAACACCTATAGACTGGAGAAAAATCTACAAGGTCTTGAGCAGTTAAAATCTGAAGAAGGAAAGCAGAAAGAAAAGTATATAAAGCATAAAAATCATACAATCTGCAAAATATGATACATTACCAGCAGAACTTGTTCACCTAATAAATAATTTATAAGACGTTTTACTGGTAAAGAATTAACCCCTCCATCTACATTCTGGTTTAGCGCCTTTAATTTTACAACTGCTGGACTTCATTTCTTAAAATTTGGAGATTTAGGGGAGAATTAGTAGCTTAGCAGAGCTGTAAAGTTAGCAGACTGATGAATCTAAAGTTCAGATGAATATGGAAATACATTGGAGTTGAACACAGAAACATGACCACATTGAGACCAGAAAAAGCCAACTCTGCTGGCAGGTTTTATGGCTATTAAAACTACTGTTTTCATTGGAAGTGATAGGATTTTGCTTTAATGTCTTGAAAATAACTGCATCAGTCTTTTTGCCAGTTATTTCAGGACCCAACACTGGATGGGTTCTATCCCCTCCCTTTCTATTACAGTACTAGATTTTATCTGTGCTACAGGACCAGGCTCCTTTCACTGTGTTTTCAGAGCACCAGATTTAAAGGTCTAAATCCTCACTGTTTTATTCAATTTATGAATACCAAGCATTCGATAGCTGACAGAGTTCTAGCCCAAGATGAAGTCTTCCACACAGAAATGCTGGCTTCAGCCACAGCAGAATATTCCAGGAGGACACATAATCTACAGTGGGCAGGTACTGTACAATGCAAATCTCAACTGAATTCCAGAATAATGACAAGGTTGATGATGCTAAAGCTTGCATTAATACAACTAATATTTTGGCACACTTTGCTCTTCCTAAAACACTGATCTGGACTGGTGTTCCCTGAAGGCGTCACTGGTCCTTCCGAACTAACACTGACCCTCAACAGAGAGCACACTGCAAGCTTTGCTCAATAAAGCTACACAAATTAGTTTAAATAAGATCTACACTTTAGTACAAAGTTACCTCTTCTTCATGTTCATCATCTTCTTCAAACGTTCGCTTTAATGTCATTTCATTCTTGGATTCCAAAATCCTGTTTCTACCCAAATGCATGTTCCGGCCATAGTTCACATTATTCTGCTTCTGAAGAGCGGTACTAAAGGTTTTCTGCTGCTGAGCCTGTTTTAAAAGCAGCACCAATCAAGAGGGATGTAATGCAAACCCTGTCACTGATGAGTTCATGCTA
This sequence comes from Jacana jacana, assembly GCA_013400555.1. Lineage (NCBI taxonomy): Eukaryota > Metazoa > Chordata > Aves > Charadriiformes > Jacanidae > Jacana > Jacana jacana. Next base: position 140,719 of record VZTM01010324.1, on the reverse strand, counting down.
TGACACGCAAACCAGGCAGTGCTATCGGCCACACACCAGTGTCACTGCAAGATGCCTCTTCTCAGCCCACACAGGCATTTTGTCCTTCCTCGACTGGGGATGATAAATTACTTCAGTAGCTAATCTCTGCGTAAATCTTCCCTAATCCCCAGAATGCAACTTTTAAAGTGAATAAATTTTTAAAAATAACCTGCCATTTTCCTGATCATCAAGAGCAAAGATAGAGCTGTTATTTAAATGAAGACAGTTTTCACAGAGTTCCCAGCTATTTGTTTGCTGTCCTCAGGAGCCAAATGCACTGTTTTGTCTTCTCAAGTGAAAGAAAGGCAACAAAGCAGGGCAGTATAGTCTGGCCATTAGGTTTCATTTATAATAATCAACGCTGCGTTTTACCAGAACCTTCGATGACAAAACAGCAGCCCAACCTGAACTCTGTCTGACAAAAAGTCAGATGAAAACTGGACTTGCGCTCCAAGCAACTTTTAAAAGCCTTGTCTGTTCTAAAGCTTGCCCAGTAGTGGTGCTGTGGAGGGGCAGGTTATTTGTGATGGAAGGGGGTTCCAGCAGTCCCCATCCCCGCTGGCTCTGCCCCGGCTCCCCCGGGGAGGGGGACACACCAACGCCGTGCCCCACGCCAGCACTGCTCTAGAGCACCGGGCAGGTACTTCAGCATCTCCGAGGTCTGTGATGACTACAGTGCTCAGACAAATCTTCTGGGCTAACCCGAGACTCTCCAGGCTGGGGCTCTTGGTGGGTAACAGGACCGACGTCAGGCGCGTAGGTCAGCTCACCTGCTTCATGGCCGTCTCCCCAATTCTGTCAGAATGCTTTCGAATGCTCTCCAGGAAATCCTTCAGGTCTGACATGGATATTTCTTTTATTTCTTCACGCAGTTTCGGAAGGTTTTCTATCATTATCTGGCAAAAACGGTACTGGCTAACTCTAGGAAGGTACAGATTTTCTAGCTGTTCCATTGTTTTTAAAGCAGAATAGTACCTACAAAGAGATTAGAAGAAAATTACGTAGATTCTTATTGAATTTTAATAAAATACTTTGTTTATAAAATACAGGATATAAATATCACACATATAGTCTATAAATATCTAACGAAATTACTCTGTTCTTGGAAAAATTAAGAAACAAAAGGTCATCCATATAATGTTTTAGTTTGGGACAAAATGCTGAACTGTCAGAGTGACTCAGTCAAGTAAAAATTTTAAGTCAGGTTTAAGTCAGGAGCCTGTGCTCTCAGTTGTTCTGATCAATAAGACTAACAGTACATGAAGCATCTTGCAGAACAGAGGCACTAAAATCATCATCACTTTCCCTCCTGGACTGAATTTATTTAGGTTTTGGACAAGCTCTGTTTTCTGACACACAAATTGCCCATCACCCATCAGTGCAGTATATGCAAAGAAAGAAAACAAAGCCTTGGAGAAGTGTGCCTGTATGAGCCTGCCTTCTCCAGGTATATGTGAACACACACACCCCCTTCCACCACATCCCCTTCCCTCCCTGAAAGTCCTACACAACCGGTATTGGAAAAGCACTAAATCATTTTGAAAGGGAAAAGGCAAATATGCGTGAAGTCCCTTCAGCTGTTGAAGAAAACTGGGAAAAGCCTCTTTCCCAGTTCATTTTTTTCTGGATATTACTTTGTAGATACAGCAAGTAAAGAATATCAAACTGAAATACATTCAAGCTGCTGGTTCCCCTTTTGCAGACAAGCAATAAGAAATTACTAATACTTTAGTCATAACTTTTTGTTCCATTCTGAGATAAACACACTGGTTTGAATCTTCCCAGTCATGACACCTCTAAGCTAAGAGAAAAATCTTCTCTTTTATTCCAGAACACAACTGCTTTTGGGAGACTGCAAAGAAAGAGGTTTCAAGTGTAAATTAGGAGCTTTTGTTTATCATATACTTAGTTTATACAAAATATACATAAGGCATCGGGAATGTTGCAGATAAGAAGGGGTTGTGGAGGTTTATGTGTGTGCTTTTTGTTTTTTCAAATAGTAAACGATGAAGAGTGCCACATGGTGAGACTTCTGGTGAATAAAACCATAATAGCATCAAAATCGTATGAAAGGTTTTCATTTAAATTATACAGATCAGCTTATCAGAACACTGTTAGTTCATCTGGAAGGTTTTTGACTGCTGTCTCTAAGATCAGAATTAGCATAATCCATTTTAAATCCATTCTAGAGTCCCTTACTAATTATATATATGTGGAGCGCAGGACCCTGCCCTTTTAACATCTGTTCTGATAAAACACTGAAGTCTGACTAATTTGAAGGTCAAATGCAGGTTGGGATTTAAACTACAAAGTTTTGCATATCAGTTCATGGAATGATGGGTTTCTATCTTTTGCTTTAAAAACACTCCATAGATATAACTCCATGCTGAAGTTTTTGACAACAGTATTATTAGCTCCCATCACATACTCTCAATCACATAAGATAAAGATTGCCCCTTTGATTACAAATGAGTTAAGGAAGTATCTTCACTGGGATTTTTGCCATGTAAATCTGGCAGTCCTCTGTCTGTTCTTGTGAGCTAATCGTGTAAGAATATGTTCCCCAAACCAAAATTCATAAAAAGCTTTGAAACTGAAGACAGAAGTTCCCAACAGAGACACCAACAGAGGTCATATGGTAAAGACTGTCCAGAGCTGATCCACCTTGTCATCACAACCAGAACACAAATTATAAAAATGGAAACTTCTAAAACCAGAAAGAAGCAGGCCTGGGGGAAAAACAACAAACCAACAAAACAAAACAAAACAAAAAACACATAAAGCCCCCAAACCCACAACATGACCCCCCCCCAACCAACAAAACCCCCAAAAGATTAATGTAAGTGTTTCATATCAACGTATTCTAAAATTTATCTGGTCTTTTACAAAACACTCAAGTCCCAGACACAGAGTAATCAGGTATTAGAACTTGAAACATCAACACATAAAAAAATGCAAAAGAAAAAGTGACCACTACTTTAGATTACACAAAGTATTGTTATGCTTCAAACAACAGAGAGAACTATTAAGATTTTTATCAGCCAAGTGTCATTTGGAGGCAGTTAAGAGAAATGCTGTAACTTACTAAAAAAGCCCCATCAAGTTAAACTAGAGCAGCCCAGAAGCTGCACAGGAGGGGAGCAAGATGAACTCCAAGGCTGCAGATTTTACCAGGAATAACACGTTTGTACACAAGACATTAATCTGAAATTTCTATAAAGAGTCAAAAGCTCAGTTTTTCTGAAAATGAGATTAAAGAGCTTCTGTGAAAGAAACAATCTGTGGAATACCTTCTGCATTGCTAATGTGATAGGAGATTCTTTAAAAAATAGAAATTATCAAACAAATACAGTTATGAGAACCATGAGAAAGAATGCAGGTGACAGTTCAGTATCAAATACATATTTTGATGTTTTTTTTCCAGATTCATGATACCTCTGGGAAATACTGGTTTGTAGTTGGTAAAATCCAGCGCTTCATTTCAACATGGCTCCAAAGCAACGCAGAAAACCAAAATCAGATCACCATCGGTTTTATCAGATCCAGTATCTTTCCATACAGAGACAGAACCAAATTGTATAAATGATGACATTTTCCTATTGGCATCCTTTATGCCTCCAGGTTTATGTGAATGCTTGGAAGGTTTCCGCACAAGCAGACTACATGACTGTCTGGGTGAGCCTCAGTAACCTAAATAACTAATCAACTCCCTCTCTCCCACAGGTCGGAAGAAAGCTTGTAGTAAGGTCAGAAAACAAACCCAAGTCTTTCAGGGCAAAAAGTTCAGTCTGAAAGATCATACTCTTTCTTTAGTCATTTCATTAGTCACAGTAAAGTCAAGAAGATTCGATGACAACCTTAGCAGATTGATTTATTTAATTTGTATAGTGGGTTTGGTGGTGTTTGTTTTTTTAATACTCATTGTGGAAGGAGACTTGCAAAAATGCCAGTTCTAACCTTTCCAAATCAGAACACCCATCTCTCCAAGCAGCTGGGAACCTTCTCCAGAGACACGTACCAAAATGGAAATGCAGAGGCCACGGTAACAGCGTTGCACGAACTGCGAGAGGGTCCTGACTGCGACTGGAAACTGAAGACTGAGGTGGCTTGGTCTGAACGCAGAGCTGGAAGAGGTGTCTCGGGGAGTGGTGGAGAACACTCACCTCCCCTTGTGCTTCGGAGCTGAGACTCCAAACCCTCCATAACTCTTTCCAGCCAACCGTCTGTTCAGAGCGGATTCCACAGTTACTTCCTCTCTCAACTACAGTTCTTGTCAACTTGTGTTATGCATGGCTCAGGAGACAGATAAATAGGATACAGAGCCTTTCACCTCTAGGTCATCAGTTCAAACGCAGCCCCTGTTCATTGGGACCAAAAGTTGCTCTCAACAGATGGCTTTTTGGACTCCTCAGCAAACCTCCCTTCCATCTGCATAAACCAGTATGTGTTCCAGACCCCAAATCCTGCATTATCTTAAAAGACGTCTGCTATGGAGACAGGAAATGGAATTCCAGTCTTTATCCTAAAACAGCCATCCCCCCAAAACATAGAATAGCCAGAATTTCTTCTTCCTTTCAACATCAGAAATTCATAGTGCAAAACTGTAAGACAATAGAATAATGAAAATATACTCATATTCTAAAAGGCTGTAAGCAGAGAGAGTCAATAGAAAGGAGGTCTTTTTTTAAGAGACCAGCGAAACCTCTGCTGCAATGACAAACCAGTGTCACGGTTGAACCCTGACCAGCAACCAGCACTCAGCCCTTCATCCACCCCCCTGCCCCGTGCAGCGGGGTGCAGAACAGGGAAAGGGTAACCTCCTGGGCTGAGATAAAGGCAATGATGACAAAAGAACATCCAAAATGGTGCTGCAATACAATTCTTTACCGCCTGAAGACCGGTGGCCCAGCCCATCCGAGCAGTGATCGTGGGCTCCTGCCCCCCAGCCAGCCCCCGTTTATATCCTGAGCAGGAATGTCCCTCTGCCAGCTCGCCCTGCCTCTGCTCCCTCTCAGCTTCTATGGGAAGCTGAAAAAGCCCTTGGCTTAATGTAAGCATAACTTAGAGACGGCTAAAGCAATAGGTGTTACCAGCAACATTCTCCTACTAAATCCAAAACACAGCAGCCACCACGAAGAAAACTAACTCTCTCCCAGGTGAAACCAGGACATCAGTGAAGGTTTATGAGAAAAATGATCTTTGCCCAAAATAACACTCCTCATTGTTGTGTTATGGGACAGCCTGTGAATGCTCCTCCCTCTGACTTCCAGGAAAACTTCACGGCAAAGGTGGGCAGGTCTGTTGTGAAACCCCCTGTACCCCCACACAGCAGCTAACAGGTCCTGCGCTGATGCTGTTCCTGTCCTCACTACTGCCAGATCACCCCTTGATACGCTCACTCTTCAGATTGTTGCCTGCTCAGCCACAAGGAAAAGGAGTTGTCAGTCACAGGCAGAGCAGTAGCTGTAGCGTGGCTGGTGGGAGATGTCTGAGCTGGAGCAGTTGCCTGCAGCAGGCTCCAAACCTCCTGCACTCCACGTGATTTCAAGGTGTGGCACATCAAAGCCATGGCATCTTCCCACTCCCTTAGATCTCGCTATGCTATGACAATGACGTGTCGAAACCCCTCAATTCAGTCCATCATCCTCTGACTTTTAAGACTTACTGCCTGACAAATCCTTCCACAGGGAAATTGCCATAATAGAAACGTAGTTCAAGACTTAAAGAGGACTGATGGTCTCTCAGCAAGTGTATCAACCCTCAGTGGACTCCACAAAACCACTGGTGAACATGGAGTCAAAATGTTAAAAGCCAACTCCAATTTTATCTCCCCTGATGGTGACATCAGGAACTGTAACTTCCCTTGCAAGTCTAAGACTAGGACACTGTCGTGCCCGACAGAGCCAGGGAATGGCGGAATGCAGGCCCTGATGCCAGCATTCCTGTGTTCCCAGCAGGCAAGACAGACTGCCTGCAGAAGGAAGTGGTGCTTGGCAGGACACCCTGCTCTGAGCAGGGACTCTGCACCGCTCACATCTTCCTGCCAAGATGCTCCAGGAGCACTGCAAGGTACTTCCAGCTGCTCCCAGCAGATGCCAAACCAGTGTCCTGCTCGGAGCAGACAGTGCAGAGTCGTGGCAGATGTGCCACTGTCACGGGTGCAGCAGACTGGCTGTGACACTGATGATGGATCTGATGCATTTAGAGCCAGTGGACTCACACACAGCAATTGCTGCTGAGGACTTCCAGATGTCCAGAAGTATGGCAGGAGGTGCTGGCTACCTCAACAACAGACAAACAGCCCAAAAGCAAGTCTAGATCACACAGCAGCCCTGTAGACACCTGACTATGCACAGTTAGTTCCCAAGGGGATCACTCAGGTGCAGCCAGAGCCATTAGCAGGAGCTCCCAGCAGCGGTGCCCGCGCAAAAGGAGGCAGTGACACCGGTGGTGAACCCAGCGAGGGAGGACATAGCAGCCAGCGTGAGCAGCAGGCAGGGATGGAGGTGGCAATGACACTGTAGGGATCAGGGAAAAAAAAGGAGCAGCATCAGCACCACTGGAAGGGCATGCACGAGGTGCCAGGCCCCAGCAGGACAGGGTGACATCTCCCGGGGGATAGGAGCAGCCATGCTGCCGTGGAGAGAACTGTGGACACTGGGGTTACCCACTCACTGGGGCCCTCTGAGAAGACAGAAAGTGAAGGCACAACACAGGAAGGAGCATCTGGCCACCTACCGGTTAGAAACCCGCTACTCTAGAAATTTATTTTTAATTAGTTTTAATTTTTTTAACTTGTCAGTTTGCCACAGAGGTAAAAAAACACCCAAACACCAACAAGTTTTCTGCTCTCAATTCTTATAGTCTCATGTACACAAAAGATTAGCACAGACACACCAGACAGGTCTAACAGATGGTATATGGAGTTAAATGTCCTTTTTTCTTGGATTATGAATTTGATTTAAACACATCATGGCAGATTAATGAGGTATCAATGTACTTTGAAAGATCTTTACTCCCTAAGGATCTTACTGTTCTTGCTTCTTAACCTGTTTTAAGTATTAATAAAATAACACACTTCACATTTTACAATCATAATTTCACTGCATGCCATGCTTATTGAAGTAAACATTATTTTTCATGGCAATCTGTAAGGTGCTAAAATTGTTTATATTTGATACCACATTGGCTGACTTGCAGTGACGTTCTTGAAACACAGACAAGGTATTACGAAGACTACACCTACCAAGCCACAGGCTCACTGGTCTACATCAGCGTTTGTTATTCTATCAGTTTACTTACAAATGCTGTATCTTACTCATAAAAACAAGTTCACTCACCTTTTTACATTCATCTGTTCTTTTAGTTTGCTGTACATTTCCAGCACTGCATAAAAACAAGCAGATTAACCCATGGGTCTTATTGTGGCTTTAGTTAATAAAAGAGGAAAATATATACTGTAAAGGACAAAATAAACCATAGAAAAGAATATGCTACGTTTACCTTATTTAATTCCAACAGTAACAGTGATAAAACTAGTAAAAACAAATTCTAGACTGTAGCTGAGAAAGAAAAAAGAATTGAATGCTTTCTAGCTTTTAAACGAAAAAGAATTAAGATCAAACAAAAGAGTGGACACAGCATGTATCAAGCACTTAGCACACACACAGCTTTATCTGCGCTCCTGTGCACGACCTGTCTCCATTACATGGCAACAGTACCACCTACTGTGCTCCCGACAGGTCAGCAGCAAGGCTTGGCAAAGAAAAATTCTCAAATCCGATTCACCCCAATATCCTAAATGGGATTAAGCAGCTCTTCTAGAGCTCTGTGCAATCCTTTAATACTGCCTTTCTGAAACACCATTTACAGCCCTCATAGTTTACTAAAAAAACCCAAGGCTGTAACAACACAGAGCTAAAAGCACAAGGCTGGAGAACAGAATCATTTGTATTTTCCCTGGAATTCAAACAGTAAAAAATACACTCTTCAGCAATAAATTCATTGTTTATCTTATTAAAAATATTACTTCATTTAAAGCTGTATGTGGCTACGTTGCTTGCATCATTTCTATCTGCCTCACTGTCTTCTCACAAAGTGCCATCATTGCTCTGTCAAATATCACAAGAGACCTGGAACCTACATCTTGACATCTTTTTAAAACCTTTTTTTTCTTTTTTTTTGTTAGACTGATTGTTAGAGGAGCACAACTTAAAAAGTAATATTCTTTTCCATTTTGGCTATTGTGACTTCATTTAATTTGCCACTGTATTTAGCTGGAGGTCACTCACCTGGAAGACATAACTGCAGCTTTTCCACAACTGTTGTGATATTCCGTTGCTGAACTCTACATCGGATGATTTCCTCTGTTTGGGCTATCACCTTAGAGATTTAAAAAAAAAAAAAAAAGAAAGAAAAGAAAGAAAATCACAATTAAATTATGCAAATAGACTCACTTTGCTGCAAATATTCATAATGCCCACATAGGAAGCACCATTTTCTCACCTCTTTCCCAGCATCCTGAAGCCTTCGGTTGGTATCAGTAACTTGGACCTTAAAAATAATTTCACCTTTGTTAGACAAATATGCATATATTGCCCTGATGTGACTGCTCACCCTTGTAATCAGATCATGCTTCATGAGAAACTTAGAACAAAGAAATGCAAATTCAAATTAACTCTACAGCTTGAACTTGAACTTTTGATCGCAAAGGGCTTTTGTTAACTTCAATTACTTATGACAGTTCTTTCTAACAGATTCTGTGGCAAACTTCTCAAATTTACTTGGGATTTTTGAACTTTCCTTGTTTCTGTAGGTCTGTCAAACAATTCAAATCATTGACCCAATTGACCACTGGTCCCTTTTTGATAACCTCAATGAGCTCTATGGGCCATTCATTGTCTGTAAGAAATGGTGATTGCATTTTATGGTAATTAAACATTCATACTTTGCTGAATGCAAACACTGGGTGGTTGATTAACATCAAACGTGGAAATCTCCAAACCACAGCAACATTTTAATGCTGCAGGTGCAGGCAAAGCTCGACCTCAGATTTTCCCACATAGTAAGTGACTCATTAGGTCATCATAATAAGGAAGCACATTCTAGTTTATTAAAAATCTCATTAATTTCTGAACAAAGATGCTCAATGACCTCATTGACGCTGTATTTGGTCTCTTGTTATCTGAATATCCTTTATATAATGCTCTTCTAATCATAACCTCTGATGAACTATGCTCATTCTGTCTGGTGTGCATATTTTGCTCTCAAAAGTGTAAAGAGAGCTAAAAGGGATGGATCTCATAATTCACTATTCTGCGTTCTGATTTGGGAGTAAATCTTAGTTCTCATTTCTAATGAAAACTACTAACTCCAGCTACACTCCCACTCATTATAGAGCAAAGAAAATTTATTATTCGTGCACAATTGCAGTATATTTATTTTTCTAATTGAGCGTTTTGCTCTTTCTAAGGTCTGATGTGTAAACGCACGACTAGAAAAAGACCTATGCAAGAAATATTACTTTTACCATTTGTTGTTCTTTACCTTCTGAGAAAGCCTCTAAACAGTAAAATAGTTTTGGTAACATTTTCTGAATACATACTTTTTTAAAAAAAAAATCAGGATTAAACCTCATAAAACATTTAGCTTTGTAAATGTAAATTATGGGATCAGGCAACCCAGATCTAATCACAAATCCTAAATAATCCACTTTAAAATAATCACTGCAAACATCAGAATGTACGTGACAATCATGAAATTCTTGTTCTCCAGAGTGTCATTTTAAATTACACTTTCTTTTAAATGAAAAGACAATGATATATGAAACCCCAAAAAACTAGCTCCTTACCTTTAGTTTTTCTGCATCAGCCCTAACTTTAAGAAGCTCTGTAATAGCATCCACAAAGCCCTGATGGTGAAAATTGCACATCTTTTCTATCTCCCTGTCATGGTTACGTATGCAGGCATCTAGTTTTTCCATAAACCTCTGGTGTGCATTTGGTTGGTCATCATATACAGACCTGTTAAGCACAAATAAGAAAATAAAAGTTTACTTTTAGCCCAGTTTAAAATAACACACAAGGATCTTTATTCAAGTCTCTCTTAACAAGGAAATAAAAGCACACAAACTCGATGCTACGGTGGCATCACTGATGATCCGCTCCACCAAAATCAGCATTAACAGCAAGAGATGGTGCAAAACTGAGAGCTGAACCCAGCCCTTATGGCATGAATCCAGGTGCTTAACCAGTTACATCATGGTTGACCTGAGCCTCACTGCTCGCTTATTTATGCCCTAATGCTCAAATATGGGTACAAAAGAATCAGTTTCTCTGACCACCTCAAATAGCATGGATCACTTTTCCATCAAATTCTTTGCTAAATATGAAGAAGTGCAAACATTTGAATTTGGGGTTCTGGTATGGCTACCACTGGAGATGCCTGGGCTGGACGGTCCCAGCAGTAGGAGCAGAGCCCAGGGAGGTGACCCCTGCTCCTGCCTCCTCCTGCCCATCCTGGCCCATCCCATCCTGGGCCAAAGCCACAACACACCTGCCTAGACTGCCACTTCCACGGGATCCAGCTTTCAGGAGTGGCCAAAATCAGGTCTTTAGGGTTCTTTCACTCCTTGTTTCAACAGTACGCTCACAAACCCCAAGCAGGAGAGGCGACTGCTGGACAAGCCCCACCGCGGGTGTTGAGCTGCCTCAGATACTGACAAGCTGATGGAAAAGCGCTCAAGCTTGAGAGTGAGCACGGGAGACGGGGCAACTTAGAGCTTTAGACTTTAGCAGAGGAGGCAAGGAAAGAGGTACTACGAAGAACTGTGCTGGAAATCAAGGGTACAAAGTCTCTCAACAAAGGCAAGGCACAGGCAGTTCCAAAATTTGATAATTTGATACAGCAACACCAGCAAAGACAGGTAATCTTCAAAGCAGCTTTTCAGACAGGAGAGGGGCAGTATGAGGATGATATACACACACAAACACCTTCATACTGCAAACTACAACCATTCATAAACAATCAGGAGATCAAAAATCTTTAAACTGTTTTTTTTAGCCTCTAATTTCCTTTCATAATTACAAAGTTTTCTCCACAAATCCATAAGGAGAAGCTGCTTAAAAAAAAATTTTAAAAATCTTAAAATGGAGGAAAAAAAAGTTCCAATGATCTCAATGTTGCTTGTAGAAGAAGCACAGCCATAAGTTCAAGACCTGGGCAACAGTGAGTCAAAGCCTCTAAACCTCTTGAGTAGAGAGAAAGTACTTCCCACGTTCTTCCAGATCCTCTTTTCTAACCGGAGAGCTGGGCTCTGCCAAGATCTGGGCTCATCATCACCCCTTCATAGCCGAGTTTCTGACAAGAACTTTGCCTTTCATGGAAGAGAAAGGTACTGAAGAGGTTGAATTGAATGATGAAGGATTCTTCATCATTTTGGAGTTCCTTTTGACCCTGGGCAGTGTGCTCAGAGAAGAGACTTGAAGTCCAAGAACTGAGTAAGGCAATAAGCTGTCCTGTGTGCTGAAGAAGGGAACCAATTCCCAACAGCCTGCATGCTACAGGTATTTTATCAGGAAAAAATCTACTCAATAAAATACTCCTAAATCACCTTTTTGCTGATAATAAGAAAAAAAGGTGATGGTACTGAAAGGCAGGCTCCTTCCTCCAAAGCACCCCAGGAGAAAAGTGTAAGATTGTTGACTCATGAAGTGGAGTTTCACAAAGGAAAAATACCCACCACCCTTCCCACCACTGCAGTGGAAGGAGCAAACGTGTGACAGTTGGTCTCTCCCCCTTGAGGGTCCTGTCAGACCACCTGAAAAAGGTTCAACAACTGATGTTGTGCTCCAACATACATGGTACAAGCTGGTTACATGAGTGCTGCTCTCCCTCTATGAGAAAAGGGTCGGAGACTTTGGGACCTACAGGGCAGATGTGCAGGGATATCCACCTGTCTTCAGACTACTGTTCCTGGAAAAAAATAAGAATAGAGGACCAGAGGCATCGGATCATGTCTTCCCAGATACTGGGCATGCACAAGCTTCCTCTGAAAGGGCTGGACTCACCACCTACGCTGCACTGGATGCTAAAGCAAAACACAGAAAGAACATTCCATTTATCACTGCTTCCTTCAGCCTTTTATTTAAGGGTGGAAAGAGTCTCCATCCAAGGTCAGGTCTCCTTCCAATGTTGTCAAAGGGAAGTGGGAAAGGAATGTCATTACCACAAAGACACAAGACCCCCATCCGTCGCTGCATTCCTAACTGTAACTCGTGTAACACAACAGCACGTGAAAGCAGTAGTAAAACTCAGCAGACCAGACTTAAACTGAAAGCACGGCTGTAAGAAGACGGTGCAAGAGGGACTCCATACTTGAACCCGTTGCACCAAACTATCTTTGGCAGCACAAACGGCTGTCCTAGACATTGCCCAGTAACTCTTGCAGTCCAGCATGGCTGTCTCCTTACCTTCTTGTCCATTTCAGACCTGCCAACAGCAGCAGACTTGCCACTAAAATACCGAGAGGGAAGCAGTTTGCCGTCAGGAGATTTCTCTTTAAGATGTTATCATCCAGTTCCAGACAACAGAGCCAGAGACGCTGGAGGCACACACAGTGGTGCAGCACAGTATGCACCGCTATAAAAATCAGCCTGTTTCTTTTCTCAATATTAAAGCTATTAACACTTCAGCTTTAACGATGATATATAAAGTACCAATTGATAATTTTCAGGGGTGCTATGATGATATTTACTTCAAAATCATACAGGGAATAAATGTTTAAAACTGGGAGGGAAGAAATCCTGTATATATCCCCACACACTGCCCTAACCACAAGATTACCCTAGTGACTGGTTTATGCTCTACATGGCACTGTGCTCTGCAGGGGTACAAATAAAATGGTGAGCCGTGATCTAAAACAGTATTTTGACAGAGTTCCTTATGATTTGTGAGAAGTATATATTGATGTTAATTACATATGCAAACAGCTCCATCTTGTGGGAACACTAATAAATCAATCCTCTTCAGCACACAGAACTCCCTACCTTTAAAGAAACACTTTGCACAGTGTTTACAAGAAATTCCCACTGTGTACCACAGCCTTCCGATCTAGGTGAGCAGCAAGAGGACAAATTACACCAGTTCACTCACGTCCCTAAGACTTTGCTCTCAGGACACCACACACCCCCCAAAGCCCTGGCCCTTTTGAGGGTACACATACTGGGGAGAGCCCCAACATCTCTGGCCAGCGACAGAAATTAGTCTTTTCTCACAGCCACCAACCCAAGGTGACATATGCCTGATTGACCCACAACAGACTGCCAGGCACAGCACAGTAAGGCCTATCTCTGATACCAAAGCTTATTTGCCATACATACATTTCAGAAATTACCTACACTTATGTAAATCAAGTAATTGCTACCTTTGAATGATTATCCAAAGGTGTACATGTCAGCAGAGCATGGCCCTGCAAGCAATCCTGACAGCAGAGCTGCACGTGTCAGAGTTCATCTGCCAGAGAAGTCGCCATAGCGCAGTGCCCTGGAGAGGGACACGGAATCCCGACAGCATCCTCCAGCTAACTCTTCTACATTACAAACAAGATAACAGCATTTACAACACACACGTGGAGATGTCTGTTGGGAAGAGAGTGAGGAAGCGGTAACCCTCCCAGATGTGTTTCTCAGGAGATGAGCAGTACCTGCAATTACACCTGCCCTAAAAACCTGTCTGTCTCTCACTTGAAGCTGTCAAGAGACATTTTACCGGTTGTGCTGGTTTAGGCTGGGATAGAGCTAACTTTCTCCACAGCCGCTGGCAGGGGGCTGTGTTGGATTTGCACAGGTAGCACAGGGATGTCTGCTGTACTGAGCAGGATTCACAGGGAGTCAAGGATTTTCTGCTCCTCACCCCACCAGTGATGGGCTGGGGGGCACAAGGAGCTGGGAGGGGAACCCCAACTGATCACAGGGACATACCAAACCGTACAACATCATGCTCAATATGTAACACTGGGGGAAGAAGGAAGAAAGGGGGACGCTGGGACGGATGGTGTGCGTCTCTCCCTGCCACCGTCCGGCAGATGGAGCCTGGCTCTCCTGGGGATGGCTGGAGCTGGACTACTGCCTGCCATGGCCAGCCTTCACTTGTGTCCTGGTTTGAGGGTCAAAACCACAACAACTTGTTTAACACTGCTTTTGCTTTATGTATGAAATTGTCTTTATCTCATACCATGAGTTTTTTGCCACTTTTACCCTTCCAATTCTCCACCCCCCCTCATGCAAACTGAGCTGGTGGTGATTAGTTGCCAGCTGGGGTTAAGCCATGACATGTGTCATGTATCATTCCTTCCATTTCTGTTTACATCTATGTACTTGTGAATGAAGAACCCCAAAGACCCTCTTTGGCTCTACGGACCCCTAAAGTGGATGCTGTTGGTCTGAAATACAGCACAAACCTGAACCGAGCCAAAGGGAAGGACACGGTCAGCCTGTATTACAGCCGCCCTCAGCCTGTAGTCTCTGCAGCTACAGATCCCTACAGGCTCCCAGCGGGTGACTGCCACCAGACCCCAGAGAGGGAGCTTTCCCTCTGTGAGAGGCTTCAAACTGAGGGAAGGAAAAAAAAAAAGGAAAATTCCTGGTGTCGCAGTCAGATTATACTTAAGTTTGGCCCAAAGAAGAAAACCACCCAGGATAGCACTTTCGTTTCCAACCCGTACCAAGAGCTCGTTAGCGAGTCCCCGGTGAGGTACCAGCGCTGCCAGGGAGGCTCCACTTCCACCAGCCATGGGGCAACCACCCAGAACATAGAGCTGGAGGGGTTTCTGGTAACAGGGGGCAGGTTATTTGTTTGTATTTCCCAGAACTCTATATATAGACACAGAGACCTTTCTTCTGACTCATCCCAACAACTGGACAGTATGAGTCATGTGAATGCCAGCCTCGGTAAAGAGAAGGTAGAGCAGAAAGTGCTCGAGCGAGGGAGAAAGCAAACCAGGAATAGTCAGAGACTAACCTCAAGGAGAAAGATGTTCAGTCACAGGCTCAATTTTATTGCAATAGGGATATTTTACCTTGGGCTTTTCTTACCAGCTGGGCTGAAGGGAGAAACATAAACAGATTTGAATTCAGGTTCCAATAAAAAACGAAGGAGAATTTTCAGATGTGCAACCATTTTGCAGTTAAAGAAAATCAAATAAGGTTACTTTTATATCATAAAAATCTCCCTAAAATTTTTATTTTCAAAACTGAAACACAATATGAAAAATATGTATTTAAGAGTCCTTACCGACAGTTTTTTGTGCTTACATGCAAAAATCTACTGGAGCACCAGAGGGCACCATTCCATGCACTAAACCACCAGCTGCCGAGTAAGCAAAAAGGCTCATCTCCAGAGGGCTAAAATTCAGCCAAGAATCATAAAACCTAACCCGCTATGAACGTCACCTGATCCCTTACAAAGTAATAATGCTTCAAAAAAATCAATTATCCTCAAATCATCTGATCCCTTGTATGATAATCCTGTACATACGCATTGTAACACTAAGCCCCTCTCACAGATCTCCTCACAAATGGTTACACTACAGCTCTACAAACACACCTCTGCTAGCATTTCACATAAACATCGCCCGTGCACACAGCCAGCATACACGTCGTTCAATGCCTCAGTGCAAATGGGATTAAAAGAGGATCAGCATCTCACAAAGGAGGAGGGAAATAAAAAGTTACAGGCCAAAAAGTATCATAAGACCGGAAATACATTTAATATATTGACTGAATATCGACGGGCAAAGGAAGTTCACGTGGACTAGTAAGTGTAAAAGGAGAGGAGTCTGAAAATACTTTTCAGAGTTCAGCAAACCCCCCATGTTTGCTCTCATCCCTCATGTTTGCTCACATCTACATCATGTTCCCACTAGAAAATCACAATAATCAGAAGCCCGAACACAGCTTCCCCTGTGACCTGCTTGGTGGGAGTTTAGTGTGGAAAAGTGTAAGAGTAGTCAGAATGAGAACTGAAGTAATTTTGCCCCTTCTATCTCTGGCAATAGCTGTAACTTTTCAATGTTAAGCAGAACTGCTCAGGTACTTGGGCTTCAAGCAAAAATGAACTCACAGAGTTTATTTTACTAAAAATAAAAGCTCCTTGTTTTCAGAAGATAATAATGATTCAGAAGATACTATGAATTCCTGGTTGGTGATAAACAACTGTTAATTTAAAATCGTTACTTAAACGGTCTATTAGATAAAGAAAAAAATAATACTTAACAACCCCCCTTTATGTGTTTAAAAAAATCTATTACTTCTTGAAGGTTTGGAGGTTTGCTTTCTTGCATCTGTTTGTTTTCATAAACAGGCAATGATTTGGTTTTTATTTGTGCCCCATATTCAGGAGAAATCTCTCTGACCTTATGGAGCATTACCATAAATTTTCAGAATGAACAATTCTCTTCCTAGTAATTATTTATAATAATAGGTTCTAACAGCAGCAAAGACTCTTAAAACAGGTCATCTACTTAAAAAATAGAAAAGAAAATAAAAAAGGTCAGAAAATAGAGAAAAAAAAATGCATCTTTTTACAGTCTGCAGAAGCTCCCCACTGAGGACAAGCCACCTTCCACCATTGTCACATGCTCCCAACCCACCCACTCCCGTCCCGCTTCTAGGATGGATTGCAGGTTCCCCACCCCTGCCTGCATTGCCACAAAGTCTTGCATTTCCTGATTACAAAAGAGGTATGAAGCAACTAAGAACTGTAGACACACATTCCTCACGGGGTACTGATAACCGCTGGGCAAGTGCCCATCAGTCACATCCCCGTGAGTGCGGTGACGGGAACGACAGGTATCTGCTCAGTGGTTGTAGGAGTCTGACATGGAAGGTCAGCCTGACCACGCACCTTCTGAACTGCAAGGGATGCAAGAAAAAAGACTCGTTTGTGGAGCTTCAGATTTAGTATTGTGGCAAAAATACATTTTTAACCAGCTATGTCTCAAGGGAAGAAACCGTCCTCTCTCTCTCCTGATTAAAGAAAAAAAAAAAAAAAGAGATTAAAGTTATAAAATAGTATTTACAACTCAAATTTGCATGATGAGCCCAGTGAGATCGATGCACGCACAAAATACTGACCATGCAAATTAAGACTCTGCCTTTAAACCAGACCTGTCATTGTGACTGCCACCACCCCTATCCACGGTGGTGTATCAAACACTCCATTTCACAGGAAACACGGCAGAAACTTCCTTTGTCCTACACTACACAGACACTTTCTGTTTATACAAACTGCAAACTTTGCAGGGATTTTTCCATGATGTAATTTCATATAGGTTTCTGCATACACCCTAAAATGCTTTATAAAATAACATCCAGGTGTTTCCTGTCATTCAACTGGAGTTATGGTAATAAGCACATTTCTTCAAACTTTTCTATGCCAGGCACTACCTGGGGTGCTGTTCTGCTGTCGGTGTTCATGACTACATCTCACCCCAACACTGAAAAGACTGCACTACGTGCCAGAACAACACACAACTCCAGCTACAGCTGAATCACAGCCGTGACTTTAAAGACTTCATTAATTCTGGTTTAGCTGTGACACTTTCTGTGCCCGCTTTTCCTGGACGTGCCGTTTCTGTGAATTGTTCTCACTAATAGCATCCTGTTTCTGTGCGCAGGAAAGGGCTGAGCAGGGTTTGTCAGCGACCATTGCTTCCGATGAGCGGGGTCCCTGCCCTGGAACTACAGCAGCCACTGTCTCCGTTGGGCCAGCGATGGACGGACCGTGCTGGCGACGCTCGTGGGCATCCCCAGTGACGTGAGGGCGGATAATCAGCAAACCCAGATTTGCAACTGGTGATGGGTAAGTGATGGATCAGCGATGGACCACGCCGGCGACGCTCACAGGCATCCCCGCAGCGACACGAGAGCGGATAATCAGCAAACCCAGATTTGCAACTGGCTTCCTCCTTCCTGTTTTCATGCTGCTGACCAAGGAGATGCTTCTTCCTGCCGAGCCTTTGTGCGACTTACTGGTGTATGAAGCAAGAAACCGAAAAACAAGCAAGTGCTGCACTAGTTTTTGTTTGTTTTAATTTGAGTTGTAGTAGTAGCTAAAAAGACAGCAAAGAAAACAGCAGGTTCACTCACTGCTCTCACCAAAGTATCTATCGCCACGTAACACAATGCCCCGTTTGGCCGTCTGTCTCCTGTAACTGAAGGGGTGGGGTGGGCAGAGTTGGAACCTATGTCATTTCACAGAAACAAAGTAAGAAACTGAAGTCCATATAGTCATAGTCTTATCTTCCTTTAACATTTCCACAGACTGGAACATAAACTGTTCCATTTTAGGAGCAATGGATTCACCTGTAAATGAAATTATGAGTTTCTCAGTTCTTCTTAAAGATTGGATCAGATTTCTACTCCACATGTCCCAAAAGTAATTACTCGTCTATTACAACCTATAGCTAATTTGTCTTCTTGCTGGGGCACTTTAGGCGTAACCTTCACGATAAATACATACCAACTGTTTCTGTAGAGTCTTTGCAAGATAAAGGAAAGCAGAACAGAACATGTAATGTCACAAATACCTAAGTCACTTATTTCAGTAGGCTTTGAATACCAACACTAAAAGATGTAAATAGATTGTGCTAGAAAAGAAGTTCCAGGTTAAACAAAATATCCAATAATTATAAAGTTTCAAACCCAATTGGATTAAGGTGTATTCTGTTCAGTGCAGGTCAAACCAGATAACTCTTTGACGCATCACATTCCTCTGCAAACACATAGCCAAAGCATGTATTTTCCAGTAATTCTATGCTATTAATTTTTGTTAACTCTGTGAGCTCCCATAACCTATACACAGAAAGTATTTTTCTCATGCAAATGAATGGCCTGTACTATGTATCCTTTGCACGTGCAGATCTCCCAGATAGACCGAAGAGAATCAAAGATGATTTTTTAAAAGTTCTGGTTTAAATTCAAAAGCCCAACTAAAACTAACTCACAGTGGTTTTCTCTGTTGGGAAGCAATGAACAGTGTTGAACCAACTGACTTCTACTACTCTGTTACCTCACTCCAGTCCTCTCCCTGCTCGATCAACAAACCAAGCGGCAGAAAAGCCGCCGATGCCCTAGGTGCGGGTGCCGCTGCAGCACGGCACAGCTGTGAGGCGGCAGCACGCACCCGCCGCCCGGCTACCTTTTCCTAACTCTGTGAAACAAAACAGGTCTCACCTAGAGAACAAAACAATACCAGCTCCGTTACTTTGATCTTGGAATGGACTGCGAGGAAAAGGCTGCCCAGCTGAACTGGAGAGAGCTATTTCAGTATTCTTCACACAGGTTATTAGTTGGGATAAAGCTCCACTTGGCAGTGGCCCATTTGGAAAACACTGCAAGAACTGAGTCAGAAGCTGGTGCACAAACTCTTAAAAAAGATCAAGACAACTTGATTTGCAGACACATATTTCATGACAAACTTTACCAGCATTGAACCTAAAGATTTTTTGCAGACCAGAAAAATGCAGTACAGATATTCACAAACAGTTTCAGGCTTTATAAAAAGCAGAGAAGTACTAGATTGAAACTTGCAGCAATAGAAGCAAATCCTCACCACCTTGGAAAGCACTTTTTGCCACCAAAGGCAAATCTGCCTGAAATTTATTTTTTTTTAATTTTCTACAGAAAAATCAGAACTGCAGTTCTGCTGCTGAGTATACAAATGCCAGATTATTCAGTCCACAGCACGCACACTGCAGATGCTGTTTTGACTCTAGCAATTAATACACAGTGCTCCTTCATAGCAATGTACATGGAGACAGACCTGCTCACAGAGACAGGTGCCTTGTCTGGCTGTTGCCTTTCAACTTAAATACTCAGAACATCATAAAATCCTGCACCAAGTAGCTAAACCTGCAACTGCCTCTGGTTTTTCAGGATACACGTCTCAACAAGCAGGTCCTTCTCCTCCCTCTATAGCAACCCAGCTGCAAAAGAGGAGTTAGCTCTTCTAACAAAGAGAAAGCAATAGACAAACACACACCACCATACACTCTGTGACCTGATCCAAGAGACCACCCCCAATACACAGGGAATTTCTAGCTCCTTTGGGCTACTCTGTAACTTCAGTTGAAAGGGAACCAGAAATGAAACACATTAACTCAAAAAGCTGAGCTGGCAGACCGAAAAAGTCTGTCTTGAAGACAGACCAATAATGAAGACACAGAGCACTGATTTTCACACCATAAAAACAGCTTACAATATTGCAAAATATTATCATACTATTTGAAATTTAAATACACCATCAAAACATTTCAATTCTGATTCAAAGCAATGGTCGATGAGCTCAGGAGTCCTCTTACCTATATTCACTCTATATTTAAAACAAGACCAAGCAATAGATAAAAATGCGAATTGCTGGCCCACATTCCAAAGACAAAATAAGGGAAACACAGGAAAATGCTTTTAGACAATCACACCTGACAAGTGAGACTACAGGGCAAAACTGAGGGCAGCCACACCTTGCTGTTGGGTAGCCACATCACCCATTCCAGCTCAGGAGAACGTTCCCAGGCTGTGAGCACCATCCCATGTCCATGGAAGCCGCTCACACCGTGAGGACCAACTGCTCTGCTTGAAGACAGCGAATCATACAACTAAATCATGCCAGCCAGCAACAGCGCGCACGTCCGGTAAAACAGTTGCATCGAGGGTTCAGAGCATCCCGTCGCACTCCAAAGGGTATTTTAGGTGCTTTGTTCACTTAGACTTTGGACAGGGACCCCCAGTGGATACAAGAATATCTCTAAATGACAAACTATGGCCCCCAGTCTGGGCAGAGCATCTGCAGTGGCAGAGTGCACCACAACTCCATAGATCCGCCTTTTCTTAGAAACCTTGATCAGCAAAGGCCAAAACAGTCATGCGTGGACCACAGTTGCTGCCCTCCCTTCCTCACTGAAGTGTGCCTTTCACCTTCAGCTTTTTACAGCACAAGCACAGAAGTTCAGGAAGAACAGTTATCAGTAGCTTCTAACACTTCTCCCATACTCATAAATGAGGCTTACAGCAAATCTGCATCCTTGCTCCAAACCCTCTCCCACCTAGATGGGACAAAAGCAGCATGAGGCAGAAGTGACTTTGCTGTGCAGGGGGGTGTATCGGTGCCACCTTCACCAGTGCGACGCCATCCTGGGCAAGTGGAAGGACACTGAGCATATGGAGCATCTGACAGAAACCTATCAGCCCACAGCCAGAGACAACGTAAAAGTGAGACCTCATCATAAGGAGCCCGCTAACAATGCTGCAAAGAAGCCTCATGGCAAGCACCACTTACCCTAGAAGATGCTAACATCTACCAGGCAACAGCTTGGTGATGACAGATTTCAGGAGTGGAGGAACAGACAAGTTGCTTAAAAGCATTTTTATACCAACTTTTGAAGAGCACGTACTAGGCTGTAACTGTGGGTCAAAGCCACAGAGTACACCCCACGTAGAGACACACCAACAGACACAGCACCTCTGTAACAGCTTCACCTGCGCTACAGCATTGTCAGCATTGGCTCCCCCAGGATTTTTAAATCTTATTTCAGTTTTGTATTAGTTGTTCAGTCAGCTAATGGTGGGCATGGAGGTAATCCTCCAACAGGCTGTACACACGGAGCACCCAGCACCGCAGACTCGGCCAGGCAAAGTTCATGAGATCAAGTGTTCACCATGTGCTCACACAATACATTGCCCAGTGAGAGTTTCAGAGTTAATTAATTATTTTGAGAGGGATACAAGAAGTGCATTTCTTTCTTTTTGTCTTTTTCCTTTTCCTTTATAAAGATTATAAATGTGATGACTATTCTCCCTGGCTTTGCAAAGCCCAGCAGTATGTGTATGACATGAATTATAAGACATTAACACGCTATATAGGAAGGCGAGAGTGAGGAGCCTCTAACAGGTGTTGTCATTAATCCCATTTAGTTAGCCATTAAAGCTGGAAAGATGTTGATGATGTTTCACAGTCTGCTGAAAAAATACTAACCCTGGCCTGCTCTACACACAGTCTGCCCGTTTAAGGAAAGACGTGTTACACACATGATTTAAGGCTCATTTGTAATGATTCACTCTGTTTCACTAAACTTAGAGATGCGCATTAAATACCAGCAATTTTAAATCAATAAATTCATCTACTTAAAATTATAAAATAAAATTAATTTTATCAAATACTTTACAAATTAATTTAATCAAATAGAATCTCTTCATTATAAATTTCTTGAGAGGTGGAGCAATCTCTAGGAGCTAATTTAAAATTAATTTAATCAACTAGAACCTCTTAATTTTATATTTCATGAGATGCAGAGCAACCTTTGGGAGCTAACATACTCCCCTAAACACACCCTATTGTTCCAGCTGTACCTTGATTCCTCCTATACAGGACCCGTGCTCCACATCCCTGTGCGTGGGTGGATCTCAGCCCTAGAAAATCACCTGTGGGGTCAGTCTGTATGTTGTTCCTTGCCTGTAAATTACATGCAGACCCATTCCATATCAACATACGCTACTATGCGTTACACGGCAAGCACCAGTGCTGCCGCTCTTCTCGCGGGGCAGGAACCACTGCCCCGGCAGCGGCACCGAGCCAGCAAACAAAACGCTGGGCAAGAGCAGGAACGGGTTTCCATGGAACCTACCTACAGCCCTCAAAAAAAGTACACTTCCTTTGTGAAGCGCGGGTGCACCAGGAAGACGCCAAGATCGTGATACGAACAATTAAGGATAAGTTAGATCTTGCACATCCCACAGTGTTCAGCGCTCGGTATGACCTCATGCTGCCTACCCAAACCACTCTCCTCAAGCCCTTCTTGTGCCACTACTGACACAGGTGTGTCGGCACTGTGTTCCTTGTCACCACGCTCTAAATATTCTCCCAGCATTACCAATCAGAGGTTACAAAACCCTGCCATTTCACATAATGAAGGTGAGACAACTGGCAGGAATGGCTTCCACGGCTGGAAATCGATGGGTGGCTTTATGTTGTGGCCTTACGCAACTGCGTGTGGAATTACTCAAGGCACTTCTTTGATGTCTACTGTTCGGCAAGTAAAAACCAGATCTTGGGCAGAAAATAACGTTCCATTTTACTTCCACGCTTTTGCTCATTGAAACAGATCTTGAAATTAGCCATGGGATTTTAGACTTCTAGTCCCACATAGCAATTCATTCATTTTAACAGGCATAGTGCAACATAGCTACAGGTTTGATTTTAAACACTGCTCCTCTTATGAAGTAACAGCATATTTCTGTGACGTTGGCTGGGCTTCTCTCCGAACACCCAGCAAGGTGCAAACATTCTTTAGCCTCTTTTTATTTTATTCATAAATGAATGCTAGAGGTTAAATCAAACAAATGTGCACGTCTTTTCTAAAAACTCTGAAAGTCAGCAATGCAAAACTCTCCTTTTGAACAGCCAGTAAGGTAACACAGTAGAAAAGAGAGATGATACACGTGGAAAAAGAAAGGATGGGAACATGCAAAGAATCTAAGAAACTAAATGTTCATATTTATAAAAACTCTGACACATTTTAAATGTTCAAAATTGACCCTCCCCATCCACACCTCTGGTTTCCAACATGCCTTCTTCCACCATGCAGCCTGATTTTCTGTGTCCTTTACAGTTTCCTCCAACAGAAGCTCTATACTAGAGATGGTAGCAAAATCGCAATTATATTTAATATTTTATTGCTAAGTTTTTGTTTTGCTGCATTTTTGGCAGGCATCAGCTCCAACCTGCCTAGGCTTGTTGGCTGGAACATGGCTAAGCTGCCCCCAGAAACAACTGAACTCTGAAAGCATCTCAGCTACCTTCTCTCAACCTGAGCTTGCACGCTCTCAGAGGTGAAGCTCCTCCCGATACTCAGCTTCAACACCTCCAGGCTGTACTCCCCACGCTGGCTGGGTTTAAGGAACAGCAAGGGTAGATCAGAACACAGTTTGCTCTGAGCTGGCCCCCAGGAGGAGGATGACCCCACAAGCAGTCCCTAAGTGATATCTGGGCCACCCCACCACACTCCCCCATCTGGGCTTTCTGGGGACTGATCAGCCCCAGCCTCCCAGCAATGGGAAGATGCACTGCAGACAAAAGCAGACAGCTACACAATCATTTGCTGCAAGGTGCAAAGCGACCCATTGCACGTGGAACGTGCACCTCTCCTCCACCAGCTCTCAGCACCAGGTTCCCCATCCCAGTACCCCACGTTCTGACCACACAACCCCCCCTTTTCCAGCTCCCAGCACACAGGCTCTATGCATCTTCCCCAAGGGATACCACACAAATCCACAGTTTGGCTACTGCTCGTGCTTTTTTGCCTCTTTCAGACACCCCTAACCAGGGGAGCATCAGCAGAGCTCCGGGATGAAGATCCCCATTCCTCCATACCCAGACCCACCCCCTCCAGGCCCTGCCCTTCTCTCCCCAGCTCAAACTGAAGGGTGCCCAAACGCTTCTCTCCAGCATGAAAGATTAAGCAAAACCTTTTCTTTCACATACAAGCTAAAAAAAAAAAAAACAAACCAAAAAACAGACAAACAAAAAAACCACCGGAGTCCCACCATTTCAGAAACGCTCTGCCAACTGTCACAGCTCCCGAAGGAACCCACAGGGCTGCACCAGGACAGGCTGCGGACAAGAGCCCCGCAGCCACTGCCGCAAAACCACCACGGTGCCGGCCCCGTTCTCAGCCACACCTGGGGGCACGGGCACAGCCCGGCAGACGGCACAGGAGCCCTCCCCGCCTGGGCAACGGCGAGGCCGGCAGCGGCTCGGGTCGGGCCCAGCCTCGGCGGAACCCGGGCATCGCCCCGCGTCCCCAGACAATGGCAGAGAGAGGCCAGCCCGGGGCTGGGGGCACGGCCGTAGA
>VZTM01010324.1:95848-115473 GCA_013400555.1 Jacana jacana | reverse complement strand
GGAGGGGAGCAGGTGGCACCGCGCCGCCCCTCATGAGGGGCCAGGCTGCGCGCCGGGGGCGGCCGGGGAGCCCGGCAAAGCCCCTCGGTCCCCCGGGCGCTGGTGCCCAGTAGAGACAAACACGAGTTGTTCGTCCGGGATGGTTCTGGTGTGTTTCTTGGGGTGGTTTTTTTTTGTTTGTTTGTTTTGGTTTTTTTTAAAGTATTTATTTTCTGTTGCTGTTAAGCTCTCCCGCCGTGCGGGTCGTGGTGGGGCGGGCTCGACCCAGAGCCCGGCGGGTCAGGCTTGGTCACCGGCGGGGTCACAGAATCACAGAACCTCAGGGATTGGAAGGGGCCTTGAAAGCTCCTCCAGTCCAATCCCCCTGCTGGAGCAGGAACACCCAGAGCAGGTCACACAGGAACGCCTCCAGGCGGGGTTGGGATGTCTCCAGAGAAGGAGACTCCACCACCTCCTTGGGCAGCCCCTGCCAGGGTTCCCTCACCCTCACCATAAAGAAGTTTTCCTCATATTTCAGTGGAACCTCCTCTGTTCCAGCTGGCATCCATTGCCCCTTGTCCTATCATTGGGGGTCACTGAGAAAAGCCTGGCTCCATCCTCCTGACACTCACCACCTGACACATATTTATAAACAGTAATAAGGGAACAGAACACCGGGGGTTTGGGTGAGAACCAGGAGAACCAAAGAGTGCACCTTTGGGTGCATGGGCTTGGCTGTGTGTCACTAGAAACTGGCATTGAGTTGGCTCCTGCCTCCCAGTGCCTGCACAGCAAACGGAGGAGGAATAGCCCAATTTCTGTTTGAATTACGCACTTTGTGGTTTGTGGCCAAAGATGAGCTGGTCCTTGGGTTTTGCATGCTGAGGAGACAGGATACACCTGCCTTCTGCACACAGGCAGGAACCCGGTGTCAAGAAATAGGCCCAGCGTGTAAAACTTAAGGGCAACGTGCGGCCGCTTCTCCAGCAAGGGGCTGGCAGCGGTTCATGGCTGGGAACACATATGAGTGTAGGCACCAGCCAGGGCGGCGTTTGACACCCGTCCCTCCGCCATCGCCACCAGCCTTGGCACCTCCTGCCCCGCTGCAGCTGCGCCTGGGCACCGGGTCATGAACAGCAGCGAGCGCTGCGCAGCGCCTGTCTGTGCTCCTCGGGCTGCCATGGTTGGTGTTCACTCAGATGGATCTATTGATGGCACTACTAAATCATGAAGGACTTTTCCAAATGTAGACCAGTGCCTACCAAGTGCATGTTGCAGAAGAGGAACAGGAAAAGTCCTACAGGCCATCGCTGCAGTACCGTTTCCTTCAAGAAATGACTCGAGTGCGGTCACAACCTTCCTACTTTCCTTTCTTTCCATCACCAAATTAGTGAACTAATAGGTTGATCCAAATACTTTTCAGGGTAAATTATCTTTCTTTAGACTGATAGTCACTGCAACCCAACGCCGGCGGGGCCAGGCAGGCTATTTTTAACACCCTTCTACAAACACTGACAATATACTGAAGCACATAATATTGTAGTGCTTTATCACTTTTTTGTAGGGACAAATATGCAGAGGAAATTCTTTTTCATTTGCACTTTTACCATTAAACGGTTTCTATAAGCTGCAAATGAAAAAAAAAATATAATTTTCAGGCATTTAGGAACATCAACAGTAAAACCTTAAGTAGTTGTGTTTTAAAAGGCTGCATTTATTAAAAAACTAAGAATAATCAGCAATTAATTCTTTTTAAATGTAGCTATTAGCATTAAGCTAAAACCACTGCCAAACAAAAGAGCGTTTTTCCCCTTCGTTTCATATTTAAGAGTAATTTATTTCTTCACAAAAAACCTGCAGCCAGCCCCCAGTAGCAGATAGCTGTGTCCCAGTGAAAAGAAAGAGCTGAGTAGGTGACCTTGGTTTGTATTTTTTCCTTTAGGGCCAATCACACTGAAATTAAATTCAACTTTCCTGTTGATTTCAGGGTCAGGAAAACCCTGAAAATAAGTTTGTAATGTATTGGGCTGACTAAAGAGCAGGTACAGAATGGAACAAGCATGTCACCAACAGCATAGTATTATGCAAAGGATGCATACCTTAAGGTGGTTCCAAGAGGCAGCTCAAAGGACTGGATCTCAGCAAGGGCATTTTCGTATATCTGATCTTTGTTTTCTTCTGGATCCAGCGCTGACAGCTTTGACTTGCTTTTCCATGCCATAGATTAGCTTAAAACTAGTCTAACCTTAGGAGAGGACTTTTATTCTGGTTCCTATCGTTCACTAAGTGACTCCATAGTCAGCAAAACCCAGCGTGAAGAAACTGATCCTGTGCGAACCTCGTGACTGTGAGGACTTTGTGTCCAAGAAGGGAGCACAGCTGCTGCTTCCCTGCCCGCGGGCAGCCCCTGCCTCCCACCCGGCGCCCGGCCCTGCCTGCCTTCTGGGTGCCTCGGATTTATCTAGTGTAGCAGGAGATTTACTGGCAAAAATAATATTTGTACATCATTTTAATAGCTCAGCAGCAATAAATATTGATCCTGAAATTTAGCCAGTTTGAAAACACAATTTAAAAGTAATTCCAGACACTAGAGATCAATGCTCAATTTGTCAAGTTTTATGAGACTAAAAATATTTTTTTTATTAAATACTGTATTATTTTTTTTTGCTGTATGAAAAGTCTGCACACACAAGAAATCAGCTGGATTTATTAGGCAGGTTTATAGACCTTGCAGACTGGAAAAGCAGAGAAGCAGTTATGTTCTTTCTCCTTTTCTGCATTAGTAGATGCTATTTCTAATAGCAGGGTGCAAAAAATGTTCTGGGGTACCTGTGGTTTTTATATGAGTGTACAGTAAACAACGTGGTTACTAATTCCTTGCCTGCATGGAATCCTGAAGGAAAGGACTGGGATGAGCCAGGGATGTTGGGAGCGGTGCTGCTGTTGAGTCATTGCCATTATGATGGGGATGGTGAAGAAAACGCTTTGCACAGTTGCCACCAGTTACTTTCATTTCAGGCACTTATTTCAAACACAAGACCAGAGTTCTAGGTAGGTCTTTCCATTTAAACTCTTCAGAAGCCTAATTCAATCTTAGGTGATGTTGTCAGTCTTATTAGATTTGGTTATTTCTGATATTTTGAAGGTTTTAATCAGAATTTAACTCCTGTCTCAGTACCTCTCCTGGCAAATCGATGGGAGCCTTGGCAGATGGTGCAGTTAACAGCTAAATGCAGACAGAAATTACTCCTTTCGGACTGGGACAATGCACAGTAGCCACCCGCCTACTGTTACACCCAAACCGAGCAATTGCTCTGTTGGCACCAATAGCCAACCTTTTTCCTGCTCTCGTGTCCCAGAGAGAGTTGAGAGCCTTTTATAAACCTTCGGTGGGAAAGGGGAGGCTGTGATTGACCCATCCAGCCACTGGATGTCACACAAAGGCAGGTGAAAGGACAGAGCAGCTGCTCCTCCTAATCTTAACAGACACCAGATTCAGTATTAATTTACCAGTTATGGGGATGGCACTGTGAAAGTCAACTGCAAAAATTATCACACCGAATAAGATGCAGCTTAAGCTTATGTGTATGATAGAAAAAAGTGCATCTGCTGCCGCAGATGAGGCAGGTACATCAGAGACGCCTTGGGGTCTGCGGCATCGAGTCGTCAGAGGTTGTTTAATTTTCTTTCCGAGTTGGACTGGAATCCATTCTGAGTGATTCATGGAAAAGAGGGAAGGGGGAAAATGTCCACACTCAAATGGAATTGCTATAGATAATTTTCTCATGCACCACCATCCATAACAAATGACTGCATTGGCCATTGCCCATATATCTCCTGTGTACATCCCTCCAGGAGAGCAACAATGGCATTAGTCTTTTCTCTGGCATCTCCTGCCCTGGTGCTGCCTCCTATCCTGAGCTCATCCCCAGGCCTGACCCTTGAGAACCAGCGCATTCCCCCCAGAACCTGCGTTGGCTGCTCATGTTCCCCTTGTGCCCACTCTTCGCTGGTGGCCAGACCCATTTCTGCCAGCCTCTTGGATGGAGCTTGGTGGCAATACCCCGTCAGATGGCTCTTGGATGGGCAGATGAGGAGCTGCTGGAACTACCCCTGCTGTCTTTTGCCATGGTGCAGATGTTCTTCAAGAGATTTTACTTCACCTGTAACCTCAACAGCCACCTGAGCTTCTTGATGAATACTGCCATCAGAAGATCTACCAGGAGGAAGAAGGGAACTCTGACTTGTTTCTTGCTCCTTTCTGTACCCCCCAAATCCTTTTGGTCACCCACACGCAATTCCTTGTACCTCCCGGTCACCAGCGCAGCTGCATCCAGCTCAGCCCGCCCTGTTTGAGTTGGCAGCACAACTTTGAAGGCAGCAATCTTTTCTCTAAAAAAGGGAATTCTGGTAACTTTCTAGGCCTCTTAATTCATTATAAAAAGGTAAAATATTGGAATTTAAAAATTTTTAATATAAAACCATGAAATTGCGTATGAAATAGATTAAAAATCATTTTAATAAAAGGTATACTGGTTACCAACTTCTTAGGCTTTGATTTTTATAATCTATTGCTTTTTCAGATTAAATACATCATGGACATTTTAATGGATTTTTCATTAACCTTTAGAAACTGTAAGACACCTTTCCCAGATTAGGTAAAAGACCTTTATTCACAGCCCTTTGCTGCAAATAAATATGTTTTCTAATTGTCCCAAATGCGCTTCATTATGATAAGCATTTGCAGGACAAACTGTGCTTTAGGTTATTGCATACAAACTTGTTATTTCTATTTAAAAATAGCCTTTATGGTCAGGTCCTACACATACACCACAAACCAAGGGATATGTGTTAGAAACTGGTGTAGTGCTCAGAGCCCTACTGTGACTGAAACCTGACTTACTAGAACTGGATTCCCGCTGTCTCGCTCCAGCACACTACTGAAGCATCTCGTTAGCAAACATTTGACAAAATGTTCTCTTTTGAGGCTGCAGACTTTCCTGACAGCTCCACACTGCCAGTGTAGTGCGTACCAGTAGGAAACTTGTTTTTTCAGAGCATTTAAGTAAATTATGCTTCCTGAATTGTAGTCAAAATCTGTAAATACGTGGCTTTTTGGTTTAATTATGCTGGATTTAAGAATTGGGCAGTGCATATAAAAATCAAGGAAATAACATTCTATTGCACTTCTACACCTCTTATTTTTATAGTAAATTGGTCAAAACAAGACACAGCCCTCCCATTAGGGGGGCAGCGCATCACTGACTTATTTTGACATTTCATTGACTTCTTACAGGTGACTGAAAACAAGGGGAGAGATGCTGAGCTGCTGCTGATGTTACCTCTGTAACAGCATAGAGTCATGGAGACAGGGTGAGGAAGGCACTGCTCTCTGGCGTGGCGGGAGTGAGGAGGGTCAGCCTTCATCCCATGTGTTTGTACGGTGATGATGCTGCTCAGGAACAAGCGCTCTCTCGTCCGTGCAACATGGACCATGAAATAATACCCAGCCCGAGTAATTAACAGTTCAGAACAAATACATACCTCTGCTACATTTTAACACCACGTTTGAATTTCAGATTAGAAGGAGACAATGCTTAATAATGTTGGATAGTTGCTTGCCAAGTGGCTGCTTTATCGTTTCCAGAAAAAGACTGATGCATTAAATTTTCTCCCTGCTTACAAGCGCTTTTAAGGAACAGGGGTCAGTCAAACCCTGAGCCCAGGACATGCCCCAGGAGCCCGAGGGCTTTCTCCCTCGGTGGCAGCAACAGGCGGTGTTAGACACGCTGCTGTCCTGGAGCTGGGGGGCTTTTTTTCTCCCCACTTGAAATCATCTGGTCTTAGCTCAGCACAGTGTTTGAATTTCTTACGCAGCCCTGGAGAACTTTCCTGAGGAAACCAGCCCCTGTTCTTTTCTGGGGCATGGGCGAGTCAGGAATCAAAATTAGTTTTGAGGTCGGGAGGAGCGTATGATGGATGGATGGACGGACGGACGGATGGATGTACGGACAGACAGCTGACTGGTGGTGGCCAAGTGACCCCAGCAGGGGGAGTCTGCTGGACCACAGTGGCCGACAGACGCTGGGCGCTTGCCCCAAGCCTGTCCTCACCACAAACTGAAAAGCTTTAATTGAAAGCAACAGCCCAGCTTTAATTGAAAGCAACCGATCAGAAAGTGTGATCGATTTTATCATGCACCATATTCTTTAAATGCTTTGGAGGGGGAAAAAAAAAAGCATCCCTTGTCTGAATATAAGCTTGGATCAATTTAACTAACAATTAATTAAACCAAAAGTCTCTATATGCATTTTTAATCTCTCAAGTTCTTATTTCACTTTAGTTAGAACTCCACCTACTTGACTTAAGTGAAATAACTTTACCGTAAAAAAAAGGAAGGAATAGGGTCAGAAAGCTTTTCGTACCCGTTGTCTGTAGGTTGGACTTGGGCTTCTGCTCCGGCCCCACTGCTGCTCCACTGACGTTTGCAAGAGGGCATAATTAACATTAGCTCGCCACTGCCCGATGGCTGGTGTTTTAATCATCCCACTGGTCAGACCTGGTGAGAGGAAATCTTCAGCATTAATTTTACTGAAGAGCCTACACCTAACTACTTAGCGGTGTTCACAACACTGAGAAAATTTAGAGGAACTGTCTTGACAATATGTCCTGCTCAGACAACCTGGGGTTTATTACTGTGAAAGATCAGAAAAACCCCATTGCCAGATAGTATCATACTTCAAGAGGAAATATTTTTTTCCAGTAAAAGATACAGGAATCATTACTTACAGCATCCCACCATACTAGCTGCTTTTTGGTAGTATTTCCTAGCTATATGCAATTAACATAGCAGGTTAGACCTTGTAAATAAACACTAATAGCTCTGAGAGGAACCGCTTGTTTCTTGAGAACATTCCAGTCCACACTTTTTCCAGTGAAAACTGAGCAATTACAATAAGACTCTGTTTTGGTAAGAAAATAGGAAATGATGCTAAACAAAAGGGAATGTTTATTTAGAAATTCCAAGGCCATTAATTTATATTAAGAAACTGTTTGTGCTGGGAGACTATAATCAAAAGGTGATGTGAATCATTGATCACAAAGGACTTTATAGATAAGGAGCAAGTGCAGTGCTGGATGATTGTATTATACATTAACAACTTCCATGAGCAGCTTTTGCTGATTCATTTGGCAGGAAGTGAGCTGCCAAGAGAGATTTCTAGGGGAGGAACAATCAACAATATTTTCATATAAAATAACCTCCAGTTACTGTATTGTTCTCACAACATTTGATAATGAATGCTTTCCTGTTTAAGAAAAAAAACCCCATCAATCACAAAAACAAAGGCAGATCTGGTTTAGTGTTACACAGCTATAAATACACACCACCGGGCAAAGTGAGGGAAGGAGCTGATCGATTAAAAAACTGGAAAGCTGCTACCTTCTCCCTGTGAAATCGTTGCACAGCTGGGAATTAACGATGCAGCAGCTGCTATTCTTTTCAGAGGAAAACAAGTCTGTGCCTTTACCTGCCTTCTGGGTGGGATGCTCACTGGCCATGGCAGGGCCGGGGTTGACTTGGTTTCCATCCAGGAGACCACAAGCTACATGACAGCAAAGCTGGGCTGTGGTGGGGGATCGCACCATGCTGGGGGCTGCTACGAACGGCGGGGGTGCCTGGGGCTTTGGACACTGGAACTGCACTGTCACAGGCAGACCCAGCACCCCAGGACATGGGTGTCACCGAGCCAGCCCCAAGCCCACCAGCACGCTCTGAGGACACGCACCGTGGTGTGGGGGCTGCTCAGCCCACCACAGGTGGTTGGGGGGGGTTGCGTTGTGGATATATATGTATATGGCATTATAGGTAGCCAACAGGGGAACATGGTGAGCTGGGAAGTCCTGCGCCATCCAGCCCACGGTGCCAGTAGGGGTCATTCAGCTTTCTTAAACTCTCTCACTGCTACAACTGGTATCAATAAACAAAAAACCACAAATGCCCATAAGTAATCTTAGCTATAACCTGATGGTTGGTCTATGGTGGGACTGCCAAGACAGCAGGCCTTCAGGAGCACATGATAGAGCAAAGGGGAGAGAGCAGGAGCCAAGGAGCCCAGGGGAGCAGGAAATGCTGCAGTACCTCTTGTAGGCGCTTGTGGGTTCAGCGGGTTCAGCTCCAACTGGGCACCAGTTAGGTGTTGCTCACCATCAGCTGTGTAGCTTCTTAACACAGACTTCCCCATTTTAAGATTTTCAGGAGCAGATTTAGGAAGTAATCATTATTAGAAAGACTAATAAAGGTTTCAAACAAATTAAGAAGGAAAAAAAATAGATCCCAAGTAAGTTAGCAGTTGTAGGTTATCACTCGACACAGCACCTTGCAGTGTTTTGGTTCAGAATCTTTTCTTCGTTCTAAAAGACATAGCTCTTCTCTGACTTGGGAAATACTAATGAGGCAACTGTGGAAATATAATATAGCAAAGGAAAAGTGGCACGAAATGAAGAATTGCACTAATTTTACCAGAAAAAGTAATGATTATTTAAATCCTGTCAGACAAACTTCTAAAAAAAATATTCTAAAGCAAGCATTTGGAGATTATTTTTTTAAGAACACTTTGAAATGTTGTTCTAGGCAAAATGAACTAACAAAGCCAGAGCATGAAGCCAAGATGCAGCTCATGCAAATAACGTAAATTCAGACTTCAGAAAATGGTTTAAAACATGGGACATTGATGTTGAATAAATAGCCACCCTCTCAACTCTGCTGCTGATCTCGTCCGTGAGAATGCAGACGTCCTGTCTCTCTGTAACAACATGTTATTAAACTCAGGCTGGCCTGATAACACAGCTCATCCCAACAACAGCTCAGCCCACAGGTAACCACATTCTGCCCAACCAGCACTGCAGGAAAGTCGAGCTTAAATAATTAATCATGGCAAAACACAGATAGTGGGAGCCTCAGAAACTCCTGACTTCAGCATCACTTGTTAATAACATCAAATGTTTGAATCCATTCACATGCAAATACTGTAACTTACCAAGACAGTGAGGATACCTTAAATAAATTAAATTTACAAGATTGCAGAAGAACAAATTGCATTCAACACATAAACAGATTTTGGTAATAGAAAATCCAATATTTGAAGTCCAGATGATAATTTAAATTGTATTTTGCCCTTTGCATAAGGCAGTCTATCGTAGAGGCATCAAAAAGGTTTCAGGAGATACCAGCTAGTCAGCAGAAAAAATCAATATCAAATGCAGAGATTTAACACACCTCCTCTTCAGTCACCCAGGAAAGACGATAGAGGCACCTGGGCCACGATAACAAGGGAACGAAAGTATTTGCCGTGTCAGACCTTACATCAGGCAGCAAGGGGAATGTATTGAAAAGGTTAGAATGGATTAACTCCTCCGTCAGCCAGAGGTACGTTTATAAGACAAACCAATAACACAGACATGCAAGATGCAGTGTTGGAAAACAGTGTGATCCCGAGCTTTCGCCAGTACTGGAGGGTTCAGATTTGCGCTGCACACAGCGGTTCTGAAGTTAAAAACAAAGTTATCTGACTCAGAAGAATTGATAATGATATCTTAAGGATATTTTTATTTTCTCTCCCCCTAGTAGAAGAAACAGACCTGCAGTGAGATGGTCCTATTATTTGTTTAAAATATTGTCAAGGGGGTGATTTGATGTATTTATGTATTTTTATATATTTACATTTTATCATTTTCAGTAGTTCTCAAATATTTTTTTCCTTTGTATTATCAGGCATTAGAGAAATGTTAGAGAAATTAGAGGAATTAGAAAAAGTCTTCCTCATCTCTCCGAGCACCGTAAGCTTGACCTGTACGATTCCCTTGTCCTGTGAAAGGCCACAGGTCACTTGCAGAGGCGATGAGCCCAGCAGTTTAATCTCTGTCACCTGAAACATCCTGTCTAACGTCGTACTCCCTCCTTCAAAACTTTAGAGGAAAAATTACTCAACAGAGACACAAAGTAGTTAAGGCTTCATCTTTTTTTTTTTTTAATTTTGTTTTCAATGCTTTGACGACAAACTTGCTTTCAAAAGGCTCACAGGTGTTTTCCTTGCCCAAGACAAGCTACAGCAGCAAGGGGGCCCACCACAGCCCACTGCCCAGGCACAATAGGAAGGAAAACCAGTCTCCATTCCCAGTTTCCCTGAGTGTTTAAAACAGATGCTTAATGATTTTTTTTTTTAAATAAGGTTTGAGTTTGAATAGTAATTTAAGCACTAAACTGTCTCCTTAATGTTTGGAGGGGATTAAGTTCAGAGCTCATTGTGTTGTCTGTCATTTTAAAAAGATTAGATAGTTTAGATTAGATAGTTGCTCCTACTGGCAAGGTAAAAGTCTCTGTATTTATTGGCTGTCTGGAGTCATTATCAAAGCTCCTAAAACCAATCGACACCTTGTAAACAAAAGTCTCATTATTTTCGTGATCCTGATAAGATTTACATGGTATCCCCATTTTTGTTATGATTGATTGATCTGTTAGAGATATTCATAGTGTAACGAGTTGTGATAAATGATTACAAATTCAATTAGTAAATTAAGCTCTACATTTGTTTGGAAAATGTGAATGAATATAACCCACCCTGGTCTGTGTATGATATAACTTGTAAGTTTGGTTTTGTGTCAGGGTAACTCTGAGAAGGGTTTCAAATATTCTTCAAGTTAAAAAAGATCCTTTCAATGGGAGGAAACAATTTTTAAACTCTGGAGTTTTTCTAATGACTTTGCAAACTGAGAATCACCATCATGTAGAGGAGTCTGATGTACTAAAATAGCACGTTATGGTCATGTAGTAGGAAAGCTGTGTAACACTAGGCTGCTACTATATAATTGTTCATTCATACAAACTGTTTCTTTTTCAAATAACCAGACAAAAATCAAGTAGTATTAGAGGCCCAGAGGCCAAGAGTCTCTCTCTAGAAATGACTGAAGGGTTTTCTTTGGTTTTAGAAAATGCCAAAGCTAAAGACAGGGCTGTGAACTGCACAATCACACTGTGAACATCACCCCACAAGCCCTGCTGACGGTGCCCCCAACTCCACGTTTGTACCTCAGATGATCATGAAAGGAGGTAATTAACAGTACTCCAGGTGAGGTAAGACTTTTTTTTCAGACCCAAGGATACAGTTGGTTAAAAAAAAAACCCAGATTGTTCCTGAATTCCGAAATTATGCTGAGCACATCACACCGGGCTCTGACATACACCAGTTTTAGAGAAAACCCCTTCCTACTGAACTTCACCTCGCATTGTAGGGCATGTTAGTTTTTATGGTTATCCTGCTGCTGAGCTTTTGTTTGCTGACATTTGATAAATACCTGCTACTGCTGATGTTAATCAAATGGTGTTAATAAATCAAATCAGTTTGTTAAAACCTTGTATGTTGACAGTGCCAAGGTATCCTGTAATCTATGACAAAAGAATCAATAGGAGCTCATGAAAACATTACCACTGCGGGACAGTATTGATTTTTGTCTTAGAAATACTTACTTAGCTCCTGTTCCAAATCATTAAAATCAATGGAAAGTCTCCATTGACTTCACTGGGGTTTGGGCAGGATTTTAGACTGACAATTCCGGATTCCTGTACTGGTTTTTAAGTTTGCAGGTGTAGGGGTCCTGATCCTTATTGGTAAATTCCAGGCAGGCCTGTGATGCAAATTACAAGAAGTGCCCCTGGGGACAGTTCCATTGCTGGTTTCTCAGGAAATACAGATTTAGGTTGGCATGATAGGCAAAAATTTAATCTCCCTCCATTACTACAAGAGTTTCTGTCCTTTCGTTTTTCAAACTTAAATAATCCCTTTTTTGGTCATATTTTAAATCAGTGCTTTATGTAATGCCCTTTCTCATTAGAATAATTTCTCAAAGAATTTATAGCCTTCAAGGTAGAGATCCGTGTAATGGGATTACAGTCATAACAACTACACAATAGCATCATTAAGGGCACTTCAGCGGCATTTATTTTCTCAGTGCTTGAATTTATTGCCACACTGTAAAGCCTCTCTTCAGAATAAAAATACATTTAGCTCAATTTATAGAGCTGACTTTGCTTGAGAGAGATTAGGACTAAAATGACTTGAGATAGAATCAAAGAATTCCATCTTTTTAATTAGTCTGTTAAAGGCAGGAGCACCTAATACAAATATTTAACTCTGTTGTTGAACACTACTGCTGAAGTCATGAAGAGGAGATTTATAGGCAGCTCTGAAGTCACTTGAAATTATTTTCTTGGGTTATGTCTTCTCAAATTGCTGTTTATTGCCAATAGCACTGCATTTCAACATAAATAGGATTTATGGGATTAGTGCACTGTCCTAGTAAAGATGTTTAGTCTTCACTTTAAATGAGATATGCTAATTGAACCCCTTTCTTTTTGTGTAAGAAGTGCCTTTAAACAGAGTTAGCTTTTTATTTTTTTTACACACTAATGAATCACTAGCTAAAAACCATTTTTGGTCAGTTGCCAGGCTTGCCTTGTTACCTGCTATTCTCAGTTAATATAAAGCATGCAGTGAAGAGGGGGAAGAGGAAGAGAAATTACTACTCACTATTCTAATAAGAAAGAAGACATTAACCAATGCCGCTTAAAATAATTCAGCGTCAACAGGATTCAAAATGAGAAAGGGAAAAAAATCTCTTGGCTACTAATTATCTAGTTCAAATCCAGGCAGTTTTGTGTTTAAAAAAGTAATTTGAACATTTTGTTGAGTTTTTAATAAGTTTGATAAACTTCTTTGTGAGTGAAGCACAGCAAACCTTAGCAGAGAGCTAGAGACAGGATTCCCTTTCCATTTTAGGATGAGCCCTTTTAGGCAGAGCTAAAGAATCCTCGTGGTTCACAACAGGATTCGCTGCGTGAGAGCCCAAATAATTCCAAAACTTCCAGAAAACTAAAGAGACCCAGGTTTCCTGCATGTTACTTCATCATTGCTACAGGTTACAAGATCACAGGCATTTTGAGATCACTTTCAGCAGCTGAGTACAACACACAGCTGGTTACTGTTGGCAACCTTCCTTGTCCCAGGCCACAGGCAGCCAACACCTTCGAGATGGTCTCAGGAGACTTCACTGAGCCCCTCAACGCTCCCTCCTCAGCTACAGGGGTGACTGCAGCAGCCCTCAGCCCCAAATACCTCACCAGGTCAAGAAATTCCCCAGGGCCCCAGCACAAACTGACCATGCGCTCCTCCCTCAAAAACATTGCAGAGTCCGGTCACCCAGTGAAAGAACAGATGTGCCCAACAGCATTTAAGATTCCCTCACCCAGCAGCCAGAGGACCATGAGCTGGGGAGGAAGGGGAAGCGGCAGCAAAAGCGCAACCCCCTCCCTGCTTGGTGGGGGAACAAAACCCACCACGTCTTTGCCACCCAGACAGGGGGTGCCGGAGCCAGATTTGGGAATTGTGGGGTTTTCCAGAAGGACTTGCCGGGACTCTTCCTAGAGGTTCTCATTCTGTACCTAAGGACGAGTTCTTGTTTTGCATATTGAAAAGGTGAATTTTGGGGCACTTCTGATTTCTGTCATGGGGAACAATGATGTAATACCTTCAGATTTTCTGTGACTTCCAGGAAGCTGCCAAATGGCTTCTTGGTGACTTAGAAGTGTGCCTTCTCACAGCTGACATTCCCAAAAGCTAATATGTAAATTCATTGATGTTATTAGGGCACCAAATGCAAAGAAACATATTCATCGTCTGTCCCTTCTTTCAGAAAATGATCTCCTCTCCTTCAACGTTGTTTTAAACTACACGTTTTGAGACAGTAGAATTCACATTTGTAGGCCACTGCTCTGCTCTGGCTAATTCCTGCTGATGTTAATTCATATGGAAGCACCTTATCAAATTCAGGAGTGCCTGGTTAAGAATTTCTCCTTTCCGCTCCTTTGTCAGAACTCTGACTGTATTAGACTGTAGTTGTGATCTTCTCTGCCAAAACAATGTAGTGACATTTCTGAAAACTGGTGAAAAAATTTTAAAAGTAATCCAGAACATTTTGAAAAAAAACAAAAATAATTTCAAGATAAAACATTCAGATTGCATTAGTAATATAACTGGTATCTAATACCATTATCCATCTATTTTGACTGCCTTTTTTAAACAACAGTCCCTCAAAAAAATTGTTTTTCTTCCAACCCAAACTATTCTGTGATTCATCCTTAGGGGATTGAAATGCCATTTAAAACACCTTTGAGTTCAACTTCAGTCTTTATCTAAAATCACGTGCCCGTATGCATATTCTGATTGTAAATAGTCTTTTCAAAGACCACTTAATATAAAAGCAGAGGACACTATAAAAAATTAAGAATACATTAGCACAGTATCTGTATCGTGGTAATATATTTACATAGGTATTAGCTATGATTCAAAAGACATTTACTCACTGTGTAATGGCAAAGACAAGTGACTGTCTCCCAATGACTGCAGCAGCTACTTAATAGAGAGCTTAGTCATTTGCTTGAGAATAATTTTAAAAGCCTGGGTTCCTGTTAAGCCAATATGTAAACCATTACTTAGTAATGTTTTAATAGACTTTAATATTTGTCTTTTTTGAACTGGCATCTGACTTCCAGATTCGATCTGTGATTAAATTTTTCCTGGGAATCTAATTATTCGTAAGGCTTTCTTTTGCAATGTATTCTGCTAAGTGGTTTGCTGCAGATAGTTTTATTTGTATGAATTGCATTTCTAACTAACAGCACATACTCTAAATTCAGGATCAAGCATTTTAATTTTTGTACTTATTTGGCCTCTTCAGAAGTTTGACTCGTGAAATCTTGCAGCATACTCAAAACACCAAGTCATGAAAAGAGTCAATGTGTTAACAATTTGTTATCACACCTACTATCAATAATTATAAGCTACGACATCACTCCTAGTATCTTTAGGCTGAAAGAGGACCATAGGACTCAGCGTAGTCTTAATGTGATAGCTGAGGACTCCTGTGGCATTGAAGAATCCTCATCAGGGCAAGGCTCTGTGCTACACTTACTTTGATAATTTTTGTAAATAAAGGATCTTGAGAGCAAAACTCCTTCATTAAAACTTCATTAAAAGTGAATTGTTTCACCATTCCCCCACCCAACAGGCATAGTCTTCAGACCATTAGCTGAAGCCAAGGTTGATTAGACCTGCAGCTACCCTTCAAAGAATGTCATTTACGTCCCATCTTTCAAATGTACCATCCCCGTATGCATCTGGGAATAAAGTTCTGTACCTGCAGGAGAGAGCAGGTCATCAGAAACTGAGTACACAAGATGCTAAGTTGATCTATAGAGCCAAGATCTCGAAGCTTAGGGTCAAATCCTTCCTTCCTGCTCAAATACAGAGCCAGACAGAGTATATACGCGCACTGCTCTACAAGAGCCCCGCTGAAGAGGGGCTGTCCCAGGTTAGGTGACAGGAGTGACACGCCACAGCAGACACACCACTTAGGACTGAGGTAAGGTATGTCTCCAGAAACAAACACAACAGCTTGTTCTCCAGCACGTTAAAACAAGATAAAAATAATGATGTGGGAAACAAAAACAAATCCTGTGTTTACTAACACTACAGCATTTTGTTGTTGTTCTAAAAGAGCCTCTCTCTGCTCACAAATGGCTCCTAGCAGCAGAGCAGAGCCACAATGAACTTCACCCTGCTCCTTTCAGGTTAAGGGGTATCAGTTGTGTCAGAAAGAGGAGTCTGGAGCATAGACTGGTTTTACTAAACTTACCCAACATTAAACTGCAAATGAGTGGCAAAGCAGAAAACTGAATCCAGATTGCCCAACTCCCAGTCCAGTACCTACAGCACAAGATGACCCCTGCTCTGCAAAAACGGGTACTTCTGGTTTATTTCTGGTACTTCCAGGTTCTGAAGGGGCTAGAAGTATTCCAGCAAAAGAAGGAAGTGGAGAACAGTGTGAAAAAAATGAAACAAATAACAAATACAAGTGTAACTAAATTTTAGGAACCTTTTCTTCCAAAGCAAATCAATCTCTAAATATCTCTATGACTTGTGATCCGAATTTCTTTTATAAAGCAGGTTACTAACTGCACCTAAAAACATGGAAGGGAATAAAATTAATAAAATTATTTAGAAATTTGAGGTTCATTCTTGACTTACTGCTGAGCAAAGTCTTATGGAGAATTTTTGCCCAAAAGGCTGGATCTGGTGGCCAGGATACAAGTTTTCTGACCTCTTCCCAAACTGGAGGAAGGAATGAGAATGGCAGAAAATAAATTAGTTTTCTTGGCAGAATTAGTTTTCTTCTGCTCTTTCTTAGCTGACAGACTGCTAGGTCAGACAACCAGGGCTCCTGTTGCAAGAAAAAGGGCTGGAAACTATGGCACAAAGGGAGAAGTGGGACCATGCTTTTCAGCAACAGATAGCTGCTGCAGCAAAGCTGATCTAGTACCAAACCACATTAAATGAGGAAAATTTAGTCACAGGTTAAGGTAGCCATCTAATTTGGACTGCGAGGAAATCTTTGCTCTTATTTGCTTTTTCCAGACCGGTACCACCATGACTATACCAATGTTATGGTCTTGTGGGCAACAAAGACTTCTACGGAATAGAGAAAGCCATGTCTGACTGAGTCATTGGTGCTAAACAGACACAAACTGAGGCTGTGGGTCCGCTGTATTGAAGAATGAGTTCAGACCTGATCAGGCATGAACATACATCTTAGTTAATCAGCTAAGTTTAGCCCTAAAAAAAAAAAAAAAAAGAAAAAAGAAAAAAACCCCAAACACCAGAAAGGCTGTGTTCTGTGCTTTATGTCACAGAGCCCTACATTTCTAATCAGGTACAAGTGAAAGGGGGATAGTAATTAAAGTAACATTTTTGCCATGTACTTCTAAGAAAGTACATAAGCTTTTAGAAATCATTCTTTGGGTAAGAGGATGCAGCCGTCAGAGGCCGCCGCTTGAGCAGAAGTGGGAAATAACTGAAGGTCAGGATGAGCCGCAGCTTTGAGATAGGGGGGAGCAAGGGGAACATCCCGGGATGCAGAACCGACTCCCCAGCCCTGAGAGCAGACAGGGAGGTACGGTTGATAAGGAGGATCCGGCTGCATCTGCCATCCTGGCTGGGAGAGAGACCAACCGAGAGCTGGGCCTGTGCCAGAGCTGTGAAGAAGACATACGGCCTTCATCTTCACCACCCTCGGCGACCACTGCCAGGAGACACTACGCAGGCACAGCTGGGAGGGGTCTAATTTCAATAGGGAGCGGGGACAGGTTATGCACATGTACAGGTGTCATGGATACATGAGCCTTTGCTGTACAAATGAAGGGCAAGCTGCCGCACTCGGGGCAGCACGTTTGTGGTGGGGAGACCCCCCGTGCTGCCCAGCGCTGAACAAACAGACCTGCTTTGCAACCCTCCAGGTTGTGGAGTCAGTTTCTGCCCGTCAATTTGGCGAGCCAGCCAGGAGGATCTCTGCTGGGCAGACGCCCCTAGGCACACCCTGAACCCGGTTCGGAGGAGCCTCCACTCCCGGCCGGTCACCACAGGAGCAGACGGCACCTTCTGGAAACGGCGGATAAACGGTGCGTTTAACGGGGAGAGCCAGGAAGGCCTACGCTTGGCCGGGGCTGCTGGTGAGTCGGGCAGAGACCTCTGGTGTACAGCATAGTCCCCGTATGGGAGGGTGCCCTGTATGGTAATGGGGGATTCACTGACCGATAGCTTGGCTGCTAGTGGTCTTGGGGGTAAATTGAGTGAATCCGAGGTTATTGCCGCATCCTGGCAACGGGAGGTAGGACGGGCCTGCTAATTAGTGTAGCAGGCGAAGGGTAAGCAAGCCTCAAATTTGCAGCTGCCAGAACATCTTAAATTTTCATCTGCTGTAGTACCCGGGGGTGTTTCTTACGTACCTGTTGGTATAACCTCTGGTTCCTTTCTGTGAGTGAGTGGGGGGGCCCTTTTGTGTGACCGAGTGAGTGCTTGAGCGAGTGAGACGCAGCGTCGCTGCGGGGCGAGTGCGGAGTTCCCATCCGCGGTGCCGAGTTCTCCCCCAGGAGAGGGGCTGGAGACCAACGAAGCCTATGACAAGTGCTGGAGTGGTGAAACTGGATATTAATTCTTAGTGTCCCAGGTACCTGTCCCAGGAGCCTCCTTAAACTTAAATCTTCTAAACCCTCGCATTTAACAGCCATATCGGGGTAATTCCCTGTTTGGTGTGTGGGATAACTTTGATTAGTGATTTAAACAAGAACTGGCACTTGGCTTGGGTATTGTTGAATGATTTAAGTACTTTCCTCCAGCTCCTTATTTTTACTGTCGGGAAAGAACTCAGTGAAAAGTTAGAGACGTGTGGGAGCAGGGAGGCTTGTTAAGGGGAGGTGTGTGGGAGAATTGAAGAGGGGGTGAAAAAAAAAGGTTAAACAGCTCAAAAGCGGCATGGGTAACACTCTGGGTGGAATTTTAAAGGAAAGCCCCTTGGGGTGCATGCTTGCTCATTGGAAAGAAATTGCCGGGACTGGGGGTACAGAGAGTAAAAGAACTCTTATGAAGTATTGTAATCGGTGGTGGCCGCTGTATAAGTTGAAAGATGGAGCTAAGTGGCCACTGAACGGGACACTAAATTATAATAATCTTTCGCAGTTAATGTTATTCTTGGGGAGAGAAGGGAAATGGGATGAAGTGTCATATGCAGATATGTTTTTCACCCTTCGCAATCATCCGGAGTGGCAAAGAGACTATGGAATGATACCACCACAGGACCCCATGGTACTTGCTCTCGAGCGAGAACAGAGGGTTTAAGGGGTAACTGAAGCGGTGCTGCTCGGTGTGTAGCATAGGGCAGAGGTGTACTAGAAAGGATAAGATTCACCAACCATCAGAACAAGATTTAACCAAATTACTTAAGCCTCCCCCTCAGCCACAGGAACAAGGTGAGGATTCGGATAAATCACCCTCCACTGCTCCAGACAGCCCTGTATCCTCCCATACTCCAGTGATTTTGCAGGCAGCACTCCGAGAAGCAGTAGGGCCGGATGGGGGAACAATGTTGATTAGAGTACCTTTCTCCAGTGCCGATCTGGAAACATGGA
The DNA here is from genome assembly GCA_013400555.1 of Jacana jacana. Taxonomy (NCBI): domain Eukaryota; kingdom Metazoa; phylum Chordata; class Aves; order Charadriiformes; family Jacanidae; genus Jacana; species Jacana jacana. Next base: position 96,422 of record VZTM01010324.1, on the reverse strand, counting down.
AAAAGGTTGCCAGAGATTACAGAAGTGATCCGATAGGGGTAGCCCAACATTTTCAGTTCATTATAAAACAACACAACCCTGATTGGAATGACATACAATTACTGTTAAGATATATGATAGAGACGGAAAGACAATTGATTCTAAAAGCCGACTGGGATTTGGCTGAGGATCATTATAAAGGCACGGGTGAGGACGTTAAAGACTACCTCCCCCTGCAAGATCCAAAGTGGAACCCAAATAGGTCAGCACATATGGACAGGTTACGAGCGTATCAGGGGTGGATTTCAAGAGGGATGGAAAGGGTCGTTCCCAAAACTATCAACTGGTCAGCGTTACATGCAATCAATCAGGGCCCTCCTGAACCACCATCTGAGTTCCTGGACCAACTAAGAAATGCGATGCGCTGTAATAGCCCACTAGATCCTGAGTGGGAGGTAGGAATAAAACAGTAAATTTATTCTTGGGACAATCTACTGAAGACATTAGACATCAACTCCAGAAGCTTAGAGATACTACTAGATGAGGCATGGAGAGTGTTTAGTAACAGGGAGGAGGAGTGCAAGAAGGGGCAAAG
>VZTM01010324.1:62897-95170 GCA_013400555.1 Jacana jacana | reverse complement strand
CTTTTACAGGAAAATCTTTAGAACCACAGTGGAACGGACCACACCAGGTACTTCTTACCACCTTTCCTGCAATCAAGATTAAAGAACAGAATGCCTGGATTCATCACACAAGTGAAAAAGGCCCCTGAGCAATGGGAGTTGACACCAGCCGGAGCTCTGAAGCTACGCATCCAGTGAAAGGATGGGCATTGATCATCAGCATAATGGGACTGTGGGTGGGAAATGTGGGGGCATGGGATCAGAATTTATACATAAAAATAACCAGATCAATAGTAGTTTGAACCTTACCAACTGTTGGGTGTGCACAGCTATTCCCAGAGGGAATTATGGACTCCCCCTCTTTGGAATACCTGTATCTTATGCAAATTGGAATTGGCCTTATAATAACCTAACTAAAGAACATACTACAGGGCAAACTAAAAAGTTCCCTAAAACTATCTGCTGGAACCACAGCCAAAACCTTACACACATTGTAGGGAAGCTGGTCTGCACACTACAGTGTGATTGTTTCAGCTGCCAGAGGGCAACAAATCGCTAAGAAAGGTATTGTTTTTCAGTTTAGAACCAGGCTCCCAACAAGACGAAAACAGCTTGTGGTAAATATAATAGCCAGCAGCCTGAACAATAGCAATTAGGACAACAGCCTAAATCCTGTGGTGTCTCTGAAAAATGTGTGAACTGTCTCACTAGTGTGGTGATAAGGAGTTTAAATTAAAATTCATTAGCATCCCTGGGAGTCCTGCAGCAGCCCCAAGCCAAGAAATCATTAAGCTGGTGCTTCTTCATCCTGCTTGACATTTGTTGGATGTAAGCAGAATTTTACAGTTGACACAATCACAGAATGATATGTGGTCAGAGGGGACCTCTGGAAATCATTTAGTCCAGCCCCCACCAAAGCTGGTCCACCCAGTGCAGGTCCAACAGGAACTTGTACAGGCAAGGTTTGAATGTCTCCAGAGACAAGAGATTCCACCACTTCTCTGGGCAGCCTCTTGCCAGTGCTCTGCCACCCTCAAAGTCAGGAAGTTAGGAAGGGACATCAGGAAGTCAGGGCAGGGACGCTCTACAGAGGGACTTGGAAAGACTGGATCAAGGGGTGGCCTCACCAGTGCTGAGCACAGGGGGACAATCACCTCCCTAATTCTGCTGGTCACACTATTCTTTATGCAAGCCAGGATGCCCTTGGCCTTCTTGGCCACCTGGGCACACTGCTGGCTCATGTTCAGCCGCCTGTTGACCAGCCCCCCCAGGTCCTTTTCTGCCAGGCAGCTCCAGCCACACTGCCCCAAGCCTGTAGCCACCCATGGGGTTGGTGTGGCCCAAGGGCAGGACCTGGCACTTGGCCTTGTTGAAGGCCATGCCGTTAACATTGGCCCAATCAACTCGAAGAGAGAGGCATTCTGGGCTTCCAAAAGATGAAATGTTCAGCAGATGGTAGAAATGAAATCATTACACAACCAACCTTTGGATCCTTCATACTTCAGATAATGCTGAGTGTAAAAAAAAAGAAGCCAATGAAAATAAAGTACAGAGGAAAATATTTCTAAAGCTTCACCCGTCAAAACTCTAAACACCCAAATCTTCACACTGAATATATCGATCAATAAAAAAAGTAAATGCTTAGGGTTGTTGTCACACCAGCCCCCTGCAGCACTACAGTCTTGGGGCAGAGTGGCAGTGGCTGGAGCTGCCTGGCAGAAAAGGACCTGGGGGTGTTGGTTGACGAGCAGCTAAATACAAGGTGGACCCTGTAGAGAAAAGTATTGTATTAATGCAGACAACACCAACATCTCTAACTACAAACATCAAGAAGAAAACATAATCAAGACAGCGACTGCCAACACTTCCTTGTCATTCCCCTCTTCCCCCCAGAAAGGGCAGCTGAGCAGCAGAGTGCAGTTTTAGGGCGGTGTGAGGTTCCACAAAGCAGAACTACAAAAAACTTCCAGTTTTCACCCTGCAAACGTGTGCATGCAAAAAGCTACATGGCTGATTTGTACCTGCAAACCCGATTCACAGCACTGATTATCCATATTGCCTAGCAAAAGCAGCGAAAATGGAAGTATTCAAGAGGCAACATCATGCACTTGCTTCCTGCAAAGTATTGTTATTTTCAAAGCATAATTATTTTGAAACAGCAGGACAGTTTTTGAGGTGGGATCCTGACTTTCACTTTTGCTGTATAATCAAACCAAAGAGAAGGGGAAGTAAGTTCAGCTTCATTAAATAAATAAATAAATAAAATCTGTAAAAGTCCTTGGTTTTCAGCACTTTCCTGCTTTCTGGCTATCAGTGAGGGCTTGTTTCCCACAAAGGGCATCAAAATCACAGCACAGAGCAGTATGTCCTGCACCTTTCAAAATCCAACTCGGCTCCACTGGGTGGCTGCGAGGGCGCACACCACCTTGCCTCTGGAAAAAGCGGTGGGAGACAGCAACTGAAGGCAGGAAGACACAATGAAGTGTCTCTCAGGGTTTCCTTGGCATAGCAAGGCAGAGCGGAAAACAGTGGAATTAAAAAACTGGATTATTTCCCAGCACTCCCTCACAGATTGAAAGGAAAGGGTCTGCCAGAAGCTGGAGCCCTCCCCGTGGGTTTGGGCTCCAGAGCCCCTTCCTCTGGGCAGGATGGCTCTGCTCAGCTCCGACTGGCTCCCCCAGCAGTTGCTCATGGCATTCGTAGTAATCTCTTAATCATGTTCATCAACCCATAGAGCAGTTAAAATGATGAGAAGAAAAGAAACCCTCAACCAGTTTCTGTCCATGTTCTATTAATATTCTTTTTTTTTTCCACAAGTAATAAAAGAAACATCAGTAGAGAACAGACTTTTTTACTGCTGAGTAAGTAAAACTTTTTCCGCCCCCTTTTAAAGTATTAGCGGATTTAATAAATAGACAGCATGTTATATCTGAGGATGGACAGCAGCTTAACTTCGTATTCTCGATTTTGGGGCAGTGGAGCCAAGCAAGACACTGCTCAGGGCATGGGGAGGGCGATAACAGAGAGCCAGAGCCGACATGGAGGAGCCATGGCTCAGGGCAAGAGTTCTGCTGTGCAGTTTGAATGGGCTTCCTGCAGCTGCCCAGAGGGGCTCACATCTGGCAGCGCCGCCCCTGGTACCAGCAAGGGAACTCCTGTACTGTGGGCCAGAAAACACAGACATACCCAGAGAGGCAGGAGAGCAGGTTCATAAGCTGCAGCCAACCTCCTACAGTAACTTGTTCTTATTTATTACAGTCTCATTAAGCTTATTTAACACACAGTCCTCTAGCTCTCCATCTACCACTTCAGATTTGCTTGAAAATAGCCAGCCCAAACCACACAGATTCAAAAACTTAAAGTGTTTTTGTAACGCAAGCAGGCACCGCAGCAGCATACACCAACTGAGTCCCAGCTGGGTTTGGGGTTTTGTTGGGTTTTTTTTATATTGTACAAGTAATATTTTGGTTTTCATCGTAATCTACATAGTGAAAACCAGCAAACCATGTCACTTTTTAAAAAAAAGCGATGAATTTAAAAACAAGAAGTGAAACAGTGCAGATACCTGAAACTAAAGCAATTCTGCTGGCTTTGCTGCACTAGCAACAGAAATAGTTCTGTCCTGTTTAGATAGACTTTGTTTTGCTACATGGCTGCATATGCAGTGAAGTGATATCAAGTCCTGAGGGTCCACTCCTTTGATGAGTTAAGCACACAAAGGCCCACATTTTGATGCAATCTGATATCATATATTTAAGTCCTAGACAAACTGCAACTGTGAGGAAGTGATAAACAGAACTTCCTGCACAAAGCTGCCTGAGATAACACTTTCCATGGACTGGAAAAAAAGAGACATGATTGCTACAGAACTAAAAGGGAACTGTTCTGCTCTTAATAAATAACCCTTTCTTTTTCACGTGGCTATTGCAAAAGCCGAAGCACAAGTGACTCAGATTCAGTGCACTGTAGAGCGGTTCTACGCACACATTTCTGAAATGATTCTTGGAGGAACTGCACTCAATTCTTAGCTCTCCAGAAGGCTCCTGTGCTGCAGCCAGAGACCTACTACTCCGAAACCTCCCAGCTAATATTTTTTTTACCTTCCATTTTAAAGAAAAGCCAAGAAAGCTAAACTAAAAAGCTTAGTTAAATGGAGGAATAAGGATTGGCTGTTTAAAGAATAAGGCTAAATTTTCTCCAACGAGGGAAAAATCCTATTTGAAACATGAGTAATTCTTTCTGATGGCATTTCCTCTGTATTATGCATCAATGTCACCTCAAACTCCAAGAGGCTTGATGAATATATAATTATTTTGAGTTCCTTTTGTGAATGTTTGAACAGCCAAGTTTTGCTCACGCTGGAAGCCATGGGGGAAATGAGATTCAAATGTGTGTGCTTAACATGCGCCAAAAGGATTGTTGGGGTTTTTTTAATTAGAACTTAGAAAATGTTTGAAATATGGTGTTTCTTCATATACAAACTGACTAGAACTCAAATTAAACCCCATGGAATTTAGAGGTCCAAAGCACATGTAATTTCTAATGCAAGATGTCAAGAATTCATAGTAAAATGTTCACTAATTGTTAAGGGGGAGGGGGAAGTAATACTTAAAAAATAGACCTACTCACTGCCAGAAGCACAGCCAAATCACTGAAGCCTGGAAGAGATTCCACAAGTATTTCTACTACAGCTCACCCCCTCTGCAGACACCTTCCCCAGCCTCACACCTTGGGGTCCTCAGACCAGCCCCACAGGCGAGTTCTCCTTCCGAGATGCCAGAAGCATTCCAGCCTCAAGACGTTACAACCTGTTCTGATATAAAGGGGCTTTGTTAAGTTTTGCCTGTTCTATGCATTTCCTTTTACGCTTTCTGGGTTTTTTTGGGGGTGGGTTTTGGGGTTGTTTGGTGGGTCTTTCTGTTGTTTGTTGTTTGGTTGTTTTGAGAAGCTCAGGCTGTTTAACAAGTCAGGAGAGAAGCAATGGCAGGATATTAAGAAGTAATCAAATGCTACCCGCCATTTAAGAGTTTTAAAAGTTCTGCTTCTGTTACATGTTTATGAAACAATAGGGAAAACAATGACTGATTAAATTAATGTAACAGCTCTGTGGGGACATTCCCAGAGATTTTCCCTGTACAGTGTTCCTTGACATGTAAAGAGCCCATATATCAGCACTTATTCTAGTCCTTTTTGGACCCTGCACATTGCTGGTTGGACCTGAAATGACCACAAGCTAAGCAGCAAGCTGTGATCTGAGCAGCATTGCAGGTGCTGTGCTGAGCTCAGCAAACTAAGCCAGAGCTGCACAGTGCTCTCCGCGTGGAACATCAAGTAATTAATAAAAAAAACCAACCAACAAATAAGAACAAAAATCAAATAAAATCCAAACAAACAAGAAAACATCAGGAAGAGAGAGAGAAAAGCCAAAACCTTTTCAGCAGTCTTTTTAATTGGACCATTTCAGAGGGCTCCGACAGGGAGCAGCCACAGCCGTGATCTCTGCATGGGGCAGGAAGGAGAAGAGGAGAATCAGGTTCGATACTGAAGAAGTTATAAGTGGAAACACAGCCCAGTGGTTGCTGATGGCTATGCAGTCAGGGTAACGGGGCAGAACACACCAGGCCTGGAACTGTGGTCTTTCACACCCTCGACAGATCCAGCGCAGCAGGAGCGTTTTCGGAGAGCACCTTAGCCACATACTCGGGCAAAGAACCAAATGCTATGGGTGACCTCAGGCTTTTTGTGATTTCAGAGACAGTAACTGCCATGGTGGCAGCAACAGGGAAAAAGGTTTTAAACAAGTGAAAAAATACACAAATGCTTGCCTGTTTCCATTGTTTCTACAGTATATTGAAAACAGGGAGGCTTGCCCATTTGTAATCCAATTCAAAACTGATTGCTTTCCCTTTAATCTTATACATTTGCTAATTTTATTCTGAGCTCTTGTACCTTCCCTCCCCCAGGGGGATTCCTCTTTCAGATAAATCAATGCAATCAGAGAGCAATTTGTATTTTTCAGGTGTGAGGTGTTATTGAGTAACAATTAATGACATTACTTCTTTTCGTGAGCTCATGGGCTGCTTGTTCACTTGGGAATTGTGGTAGAAATTATTGAACAAACATTTTTATCACTGTTAAAACAAGTTTCGTTTTCATTATACTAAATTATCGTGAAAGCAGCATTTAGTATAACACTTGAGTAACTAGTCTGTTGTTACTTAGTCTGGTGATAGGCACCTTAGAAAGAACGAGAATAGGTAGTAGACGAAACTATAAGTAGCAAAGACTCTCAGTCTCCTCCTCTTTTAGCATGAATACAATTGAAAGTCTTCACCGTGGTGGTAATCTCGTAGTGGGTTTGAACTCTATCTTGGCCATGAATGAATTATTGATTTTTCAATTGCAAAACCAAGTCTGCTGAGCAGACACTTGTGCCTGCAGAAAGAGCGCTCATCTGATGCAAACCAGTAGACTGAGAAGCCTTGTGCGTCAGCAACTGATTCTTAAAACAAATAAAATGTCACTTAAATAGTGAAAAAACAACAACAAAAAAAAAAAACCACAAAAAACCACATTTGATTTTCAGTGTTGCAAATGGGACACTGTGCCAACTTTGCTCAGCATAACAGGTCTCAAGAAGCTCTCCTGGGAATGTTTATATTGTGTTTCTATCCAGGCCCTATATTCGCTTTGAATTGTGACAACAGTTTGACCGTTTTAATGTTAAAAGCTTCCTGCCTTTGTCATGAAAGGAGCTTTTCATCAATATCTTTAGACAACAGTCAAAACAGGAATTTGGGAACATTGCTGCAAACTTTACGAGCTCCGACCTGGAAGTGCTTGCACCCCAGTGCCACCCCTCATCCCCCTCAGTCTGTGGCTCCAGCGAGTGCCAGTTCCCCAAACCCTACCGAGACCCACCTGAGTGCAGTCGGCCCCGAGCCCCCCTGCTGGCGCCAGCTATGCTGCCACTCACAACATACATTCATGCCTTATAAAGTTTTTTGAAAAGTTTTTTTTAGTTTTCTGTCCTAATATGATAGAACAAGTCTTTGACAAGTATGCTCAGGTCCTACTGCAGTGGAAAATAACCGGTACAAAACATTTAAAAGAGATTTTATGTACATAAACACGCATACACGTGTGTCTATATATACACATATGGGAAAAGCTCATACATCTGTATGTATTTGAGTGTTTCATATCTGAAATTTGTCCATTTGGGGTTTGACTTTTTATATTTAACACTGCAGAGCGGGTTGCTATTTTGACCATTCCCGAGTCAAACTGTTCAAATCCCAATATCTTGGAATATAATACCTTCAACCTACATGGAACTCTACTTGAAAGATAAGACTACACACAAGACTGAAGCAATAACAGCAGATTGGGTATAAGTCACAGTGTCTTTCCCTGGAAGAATTATTTACCTCAAAATTTCAGTACAACAGAGAAATCGGAAAGTATGATTAGCCTTTTAGAGCGTTTTAGTTGAGTAACAAGTAGGCTCAACTTCCTTTTTTCAGAGTGTAGTCAAATAGTGATTATGCAAAGTGTACAATTCTAAACTGCTAATTAAACAGCAACCCCAAATCTTTACAGCTCAATAAGCTGCTTTAAAAAAAAAAAAAAGGCCAGGAAAAAAAAAACAACCCAGTATTTTGTGTACATCTCTAAAAAAATAATAAAAAATAAAAATCAGCTACTCTGCAGATTCATCTCCTCACACATTTTTACCTGTGCAAAAGACAACCATCTACAGGATTCAATGTATTTTTCTGTCAGATCACTTTCTATCTGAAGCTCCCAGGGGAGACACCCTGCCTCCTAACCAAAAAAGGAAACCATTAGGCAAGTAAGAGAATAACACAAACAACTGCGATGCAACCTGGCTCTCCAGCACCTTCACTCAGGTCTAACACCTAACCTAATTACATCATAGCAAAGAAACAAGAGCATCCAACACTTTTCCAAAGGTCACTTTAAGATGCTGGGTGTACTTTGTTCCCATCAGATAGGTACAGAAAAAGGAATGAAATACACTTGTTTTTATAATAAGACTCTCATACTTTGGGAGATGTGGCAGAACCTCCTGAAAACTCTAAAGTAAAAGACAATTTTGGAACGTTTTCCCTGAAGTGAGCTCAACATCTGGGACCCTGTATCTGCAGTGGCTGTAGGGAACTGCTCAGCACAGAGGAGGACACTCCACAACCCCTCTGTTAGTCTGTGCTTCCCAGGCAGTGACTCTGATAACTTCACTACAGACTTTCCCCAGTAAAGCCAAAAGCGGCGGCAGGATTTGTTTTTAATGCCTCCTTGAAAAGTCCTAGGATTCTCTGGACATTGGTCCATCAAGTGTAATTCCTTTAAGCTTCAGTAAAAATCTACAAACTGTTGTGATAAGAGTCATCTTCTAGTACTTTTTGCATCTTTTTTTTTCTTGAGCCTGAAAAGAGCCTGAAGTAACTCAATTCTTGCTCAAGCACCACTTTAGTCCCCTCACAGAAGGCTGACCCCTCAGCAGCGAACCTGCCTGCCTTTGGCTGTTCCATCCATGCACTAATGGACACACTTCACTATGAAAAAATAGCCATCACCACCCAGGAACTGTTCTAGCAGGAACAGTCTCTGCAGTGGGTTTTTTAATCAGACATGGAACTGCTTCTTTCCAGCTCCCACTATCGTGGGTAGCTGTATTCAGAGCTGTGTCCTCAGCAGAAGCTGTACAGGCATCACACAAACAGGCACCGAAACAGCAACTCATTTAGAGAAAAAAAAAAACCTCTACTTTACTAGGGAATGTTCATTAACATCTTATTTGGATCAGGACACTTAGTAATTAAATTAGTCATATCTATTCCATTTTCAGAAGCCTTTTAGCATTGGTTTAAATTTTTTCTCCACGTTTACATTTGTTTAATGGTGCGTTACTTCATGATGCAGATTGCCTATTGCTGTTGGGATATATACTGTTAAACAAAAAAAAAGTCTGAAAGTCTACGATACTTCATTAATAAAAAAAGACAATTTAGTGCTTTTATGATAGAAATTCAGAAATTACACTTTGCATGATGTGCACTGTTACTAGATTTTACTCGAGCAGTCAGGAATGCCAATTCGAGCACTTGGCTTATATTACCCTGTTATCTGGGAGTGGGGTCCTCAACAGTAGAGAAAACTATGTGAGACATTCTTGGTACTCTGTTTAACGTACTTTACTATGTCTCTGAGGTGTTAAGTGAAGTCTGTCACTATCCAAGAAAAGTTCCTTAACTCCATCAGCTTTCACAAACTTATATATCCCATTTATTTGCCAGTTCACTGGGGGATTACAGGCGACCTCAGCAGAGTCGTAGCTTTTAATGAGCTCAGACAGAGCCCAGGGCTGTGATACACAGCTCACTCCTGCCCTGGAAGGCCACAGCTCAGGCGAGGGCACAAAGATGACTGTGGTGGAGCAGAAGCAAGACATTCCCTTCCGCTACCTCCGGCCATATAGCCAGGAAAGGGCCGGCTATCCCATTTCTGTAACTCATTGTTTCCTGAACATGGTGGGTCACTGAATCCCAGCTAACCCCTAGCACCAAATTTCTGTCTGTGCTAAAGGAGCAAATGCATGGATAACAGGAACATTGTGAGGATACGTCCTGCAAAGGGCTCATTGAGGTTACCTGCCATTACCTGGAGAAGCTTTGCTAAAACTTGGGTTTCCCAACAAATTCAAGCTAATCTAAGTGCACACTGCAACTGAAAGAGGCAGCCCTGCCCCTGCTCAGACTCATGTTCTTACCATGTCTCTTCTCAGAGCATGAGTAGTCATAAAAAAAACCACCTATGTGGCCAGTTAGATCAGGGAACTTCTGCTGAAAATTAACCAGAAAAAAAATACAAATACAGTGGTTGGTTCTCACCAGCATGAGTTTTCACAGTGTGTGGGAACAATGACCGGGGAGAGAAGGACCAGAAAACCTCTTTTGGCTGCAGCTTCTTAAAGCCATGGTGGAACGATTGGGAGGGGACTGTGAGCTACCCTGAGGCTAGCAGGAAGTTTTTTCAATGATTTAAAACTGGGTTGTTTTGAAATAGTATGTTGGCCATATGCTTCTATGCTGCCTCCTGCTGAGGATGCTAAAGAGCTCAGGACAGCTCACCAACAGCTCTTTGGTAGGTATTATCACCCCTGGTTCACAGGAATGAGGATGTGGACAGAGCCCAGATGATTTATTTGAAGCAAAAAGCAAGTCAGTGGAAGACAGACCAAAACCACTGATCCTTGATTCCCACCACTATGTTAACTAATAAATTGTGACCAACACACAGAACATTAAGAAGTGCCCCCTGAGCACTGCTAGCAAGTTAGGCAAATGAGCAGCTGCATGGCCACTGGTGGAGAGGACAGCCAGGCACAGGACCCGCACCAGGGGACATGCCCCCCACTGGAGGGGGTGGGGGTGGCTTGTACCTCTGCTGAGAGCAAACAAGGGCAGGCAGCACAGGAAAGAGCCAAAGAAGGAAATTAGACATGAATACACAACTTTTTTGACAGCAGGTTCTTGGAGGTGCAGGGTATTGGCTGGTCCTGACCTTGTCCTGCCCATGGAGGTGCTCTGCACCCTGCACAGCAGCTTGCTGGCCACAAGCTACAGGAGGGAGCCACTATTTTGTCACCCCAGGCAAGTTAAGGAGAGTGTGCATAGAGCCCCATGTGCCTGTTGCTAAGCTATATCTCTTCCAGCCAGGAAAAAAAAACAAAAACAAACAACTATAATGGCATTGAAGGAGGAGGAAGTATTTTATTTAATGCCATTTCAAAAACACAAATAAGGGTAGGGAAAACTTTGTCACTGCTTCAGAGCCTGCATGAAACCATGCAAAAGTATATATTGCAGCCTCCAGTGTTCCTTTGAGCCTTATGCAGGAAGCAATACTTTGCTGCTCTGTGTAGGGTAGCAAAAACCAGACTAACACCCGATTTAACAATTTTTGACCATGCACATCTGACTTTCTTTTATACCACTTTCCATTGACACTGACAATGGCACACACTGGAGTGATGGATATTCAGATCTCTCCTGTTCAAAAGGCAGTTGCTAATTGGCCATTAGGAATTTTTATCTTGTGGTTTTTAGCCTCCACTACAACAAGTGAACAAAATTCCTCTGCCCTTGAAACCATGAGGACAGGAGTTAACAGGGGCCTTTGACGTGGCACCAGAGAGGTAGCAAGAGATGGTGAGCACAAAGCAGCTGGGTCCATCAAGTGATATTTGGTGCATACTCATTCATTTTCATCTGCCTTAAATATTAATCATAGTGCTTATTAGTGTTCTTTTCTTTTTGGAGAAGTGATCTTAACCTGCAGTGTACTAAATTCTGCTTTCACCTCTCAAAAAAATTCCAGCTGGCAGGCCAGCTATTTTTAACGTACATTCAAGTTTAAACAACATCCAAACTCTTCCTTCAGCAAACTCCAAATAACCCATGTTTTGTTCCTCCAGACATTGGGCAAGGTCTACTTGGGCAGAACTGAAGCATTTAAAAATGTGAAGTCCAGCTCCTTTCCCTAACACTAGGGGCAGCTTTAATTTTCCTAACATCTCCCCACTGCTGCATGTGAGCAGACAGGCCTTCCCCAACACCTCTTACATATCATTAATTGTCTAGCTGATCTACACAAATGTTTGCTTTCTTTTTTTCCTCCCCAGAAGCACTGCTAGCCACTAATAAAGGAGCTGTTTTATTGAGCCAAGAAGTCAAGAGACTCATCAAAATGAGGGTTTTGGCTGCGAGGGTGACACAGCAGAACAATAGCTATGGCAGCCTCAGAGGAGAGGGACACAGCTGCCTGAGACGCCCATGGGCTCCAGCAAAACATCACTTCGGGGTGTCTTTGTGCTCAGCTCATTTGGAAGGGGTCATGGTGGACACACATCTGTGCAGACATTCTTGCTCTGCCTCAGCAGAAGCCCCAGGGCAGGAGTGGTGAAAAGGGTAGCCTGAGGCCTGGGCAGACGGCTCAGTTCTTCACAGCTTCCCAGACTCCAGGGGAACACCAGTCTAGAGATCCTAATCAAGGAAGCATCTGGATGTCCAGCTTTAATCCTAGAGAGCCTTTCCCAACCAGCTCTCATGCCAAGTGCTTCCTCTCAGTTCCTACACCAGGACATGCATGAAGCTGACCCATGACATTGAGACAAAATAAAGCCATAAAAGGGAGATGAGCAATGTTAAAACCATTCACTGCGCATATATTTCCATTGGAAGTGACGTATGTCAGGAGGACTTTTCCCAGACAGGAACAAGAGTTGGAAGTGTAAGCTCCAACTTCTCATCAATGCTACAGGGCTCAGTAGCTGCTCTCTTTCTTTGAGCTCCCCACTGCATATGCCCCAGACACAGGCTCTAACAAACATTCTCAGAGAAGTCACAATAATAAAAATACCCAAACTGCATTAATCCTGGAACCTTATAAAATAAAGTGTAAAATAGATACTGTAAAAATAATAATTTACTCTATGGTTTCATCCTCTGAATTTTCCTTAGTTGGTTGAACTGGAATTTTTACAGATATTTGCTACAGCATAATTTCAAAGACATTAGCATAAATTCAGAATAAGCATCTCCTAGAAAAAATGGAGGAGCTTCGTGCTTCCATTACCATGGCCAAGAGCAAAACATAACCAACTGAAGAATATCCTGGGACCAGACACTTAAAAGATCCAACACAACCAAAATCCTTCAGGCAGGAGTGCCTCCCCCATACCATAAACAATATATTAAAGGCAACTTCCTTAAATCTTTTCTGGTAAGCAATTTATGTCATCGTTACAGGCATTTCCCCCAACATTTCCATCTTTGTTGTTTCAATCTTTGATAGTACGGGAAGGAAATCGGACAACTTGTGGATATTGCTGCTACCCTTCAGTTCCACTGATAATAGTTGTGGAAACATACACATAAGAATAACTTCCTGAATGAAACAATATTTAGCACGTATAGTAGCTTTTGTTCTTGTGGCATAGAGGATATATAGCTTAACACAATTATAGTGACTTTTAAATGACCAAAAACAATACCACTAGGATGTGTGAATGCTCTCTTTGAAAAAAGAAAAGCAGTCAAATTAGGTGGGCTTTTTCCCCAGACAGAAAGGGCAGATGCGTGCCAACTCTGTTTTTCTTAAGCCAGTTGTATCATAACAGGAAGTGTTAGTCATTTTAAATTTGATGTTGAATTATTATATTAAAAAAAAAAACAACTATGATGAGCAGTGGACAGAACTTTCCCCTTTTTATTTCATAACCTTGAACAGATTTTTCAGGAAAAGAAGCCAACGAGTCATCAGCTGAACCATTCAGTCACAGGACTGAAGACACAGAGCTTTGATTTTCCTGCCCCCAAAATTACAGAGAGTCTGCATGATATAGTTGACTTAAGAAAAACTCCCAAGGAATATATCTGTCACAGCAAGATGGTAAAAGATACAAAACAGCAAAGTTCCCCCAAATTATTAGACTTCATACTTTTGTAAGACATAACTCAAGAACATAAAAATGGCCATATCAGGCCAGACCTGAAGGTGATGTAACCAAGTATACTCCAACAGTTACCCCCTGCGTCAGGTAATTAGGAAGAGAGTATCCTGGTTCCAGGAGGGACAGGGTTCATTCTCCTAGCAGGGCACAGGTATTCCATCCCATGTGAGCCATGCCCAGCAGGTAGTGGGACAGGAGCTGGCCGGGAAGGGGAGGGGGACAGGAGGTCGGGGGTGCGCAATGCGGGGTCGGGGACAGTCCCGGGTGCAGTCAGTGAGCAGTCAGCATCATAATCCTGTTTTTATACTTCTTTATCCATGTTATTTGCTACCGTTTTGTTGTTCTGTTAAACTGCCTTTATCCCAACCCACAAGTTTTGCCTTTTTCTTCTGATTTTGCCCTCCTGACTGTGGACGGGCTCAAGAGCGAGTGGCTGCCACGCGGTTCTTTGTTGCCGTCTAAAGCTAAACCACGACAGAGAGCAAGAACAAAACAACAAATAAAAACCAGAGCAAGCCAAAAGAGCCTCTTGCAACCATACACACTTACCTGTGCCTTTCATCAGAAATGCTAAAGGACAAGAGGGACCAAACTGGTGCTCCTTCCGAGACTCCAGGAGGGCAATAAGGGAGGAGATGGGGTCAGAGGAAGTAAATTAAGTAGAAGCAGAAAGACAACAGGTGCTTCTTATTTTCGTTCATGGTAGGTGAGTAGCAGGGTTGTCATTTCCTGAGGCAGAATTCAGACCATGATTTCTAAGAAACTTTATTGAGCTTAGCTTTTCCTTTCTCTGCGCTGGAACACGAAGATGCTCATACTTCACCTGCACTGCATATTTAGCAATTTTATTTTCTAGGGTACTTGGTTGTGACCTTGCACATTATTGCGAAGTGCTATAATTACGTCTTTCTAAATCAATACAAAGTTCTTGGTTCTGATGTTACATAATGGGTTAAAAGTCACAGTGTTTTCCTCTTCCAAGCCAGCATCTAACATTATCCAACACATCAGAACAGGATTGAGCCTCACATTGAACAGAAATGAAACATGCTCATTGTTTTCCCAGCATTTTAATATATATATATGTAGTATTTAGAATACATCTTATTTTGTTCGCTTTAGTAGAGCAGATATTTCCACTGGGAAGGCTGGGAAGGTTAAGGGAAGTCTTCAGGATCTTATGTCAGACATTACAAATGTCAAGTACAAAGATGGCAATTCCTGTCAGTCTGCACACCTGGCACAGTTATTCACTATAATTCTGTATATGAATTAGTAGCACCTGAGATTTAAAAAAAATAAATACAGCACAAATTAGACCTGCAGATTTCAATCTACAGTATTTTGAGGTACTTTATGCCATACCTGAGAACCACACAAGATCTCACCCTGTAACAAAATCAGTGTGTGTGTTTTATTTCATTTATTTCAGCCTAAAATGACAAGGACATAATCATATCTGTTTCTCAGCCCTTCCAGCTGCCTGGGTAAAGAGTACGCATTTACAAGAGCAGTATCTTGTGGTGTTGAATTAGAAAAGCAAAGTAAAAATAACTCTTCTGATTTAAACAGACTGGCTTTAAAGATTAAAGAAAGCTGAGAGACTGTTAAATTTAAATCTGTAAATCAGCCTGATGGCTACTTCTTTACTCTTTCTGAGTACGTATGAGATTATAAACTTAATCTAAATCTTAATCTGAGAATGTCCTTTCCTTTGATTTTCTGACCAGGAGACTGAGCTGTGTTGTAACAGGGCTGAAACGTCACTGACAGTTGTGTCTCCAGGAACAGGCCAGGATGCCTCTGCCTACCACTGAGGCAGGGGAGGATTTTATTCTGAAATTCAGTGGATGCAGTTACATGACTGCCAAATACTTCTGCAGATCTCATCCCAGTCAGTATCTTTCAATCTCTGTCTTGCCCTGCTAGGTGGGCATGCAGAGGTTTGGGGCTGGTACTGCACTCATCCCATCAAAATGGCAGTTACATAAATAATGTTGGCCAACCAACACAGTGGTCCACCAGCTGATAAAGATGCCACCAGCAGCAGGGGTTGTATGGGAAATGAGAGGGGACAGGGGTAGAAAAAGCAGCTGTGTGACCCTGGTGCCGTTCCTTTTACCTGCCCCCCCAGTGACTGAAATAGGGAGACCATGATGCCTGTGAGAACAAAAGACTAAACATGATGAGTTAGGACAGTTCTTCCTGCCCTTGGTTTATGGGTTTTTTGAGTGCCTCCACACACACCATTGTCCAATTAGAGCAGTGGCCAGGGCAATCCTGAGAATCACACGTGAGCAGGAGCATCTTCAGCCAGTTAGAAGACTTCAAAGCACAATCTTCACGATCTCCGTTAACAATGTTAAAACTATGAGTTCTACTGCTCCAGAACGGTCAGAAAATTAAGAAAAGCATATTTGTTCTACACGTAATATAGGTTCATATTTGTATTCTACTTCTTATACTCACTTAGCTGCACATTTTCTAATTTTTCTTTCACAATGTCACAGTTAGAGGGTCTTTGTACTTTTTTTAAAATGACAGCTCAGATTTTCACACAACAGCAAGAACCAAGGCTGAAAATGAACTCTAAAACCTGGGACACTAAACAGTGCCCTATGAAGAGTTGGCGACACCTCTGTTGTGCGACCCTGGTCAAGCCTGTGCCTCTTTGCTCCCTTTCCAGTGAATAAACAGATGCCAGAGGGGCAACTCGCTGTGCACCAACCTCACGCTGGAAAGCTGCTGAGACAGTGAGATCACAGAGACCTTTGCTTTGGTGTCATCATCCTGGAAAGAGAGAAGCATCAAATCAAAGGCATCAGGTCTTTCATGTGAATAAAGTGCTGATGCCACAGGCACAGTGGCCCCCACTGACGGGCACTGCTGAGTGCAGAAGAGTGGCCTTCACGCCAGGTCAGCAAACACAAGGGGCTGTGCCAATGGTCCCCAGGGCCAGTGCCACCTCCAGTTCCCGTGAGAATGCTGGTCTCTAGGCCAGTACAAGTGCCCACTTCAACCCACCATGCAGGGAATTTTGCCTTGATAACAGACCAGCAACAGAGCTATATTACAGAATTGGTAGCTCCAGCTGGTAGGCCTGGGGCACGGTAACAAGGCAGCTATCGAGACTTGTCCAACCCGTACTGCACAAGTCAGCGTAGGCAGGAGGGAAGCTCTTTTTATCACTTTTAAATGTATAAGCAACTCCTTTTCCCAAATGTAGGAGCACTGCAGGACTGCGCCCCGCTCCAAGGCCAGGCAGGGAAGAAGGTCTCACTGCCCCCCCACACACACATACACTGCTGCCACTGCATCCAGCCAAGGCAGAGTCCACGTGCCCCTGGGGACAGCGTGGAGGGCGGAAGGGTGGGCCTAGGGGAGGAAGGAGTGGGTGGACTGACAGTAGGCACAAACACTCACGACTCTCCTCCCACCTTCTAGTGGGTCATGCTGGGGACATTGTTTTGTTTCCCCACCTTCTGCTCCCCCCAGCTCAGTGATCCGTTATCCACACCTAAAGCCAAGGTTAAAGAGGAGGAGTTTGATATAATTGCTAAACAGTTCTGCTGCATTTGTGTCAGGACTTGATGTAATCTGGACTTTCCTAGGGGAGTGTAGTGCAGCATTTGTATAACCTGAGAACCTGCCCCTTTCCAGAGGAGCAGTTGTAGCTGTTTCGTACCTGGCCTGACATCATTCCAGAGGATGTAGGTGGCTTTCATCCACCCAGACACATCCATAGCTAGGTCTGAGAGTTCATCAGCCCTTCCTAGTGGAAATAGCAAATAATGCAATGGAAGTCAGTAGGACTGATGATATTCCCAGTGCAGATCGGAGCCCAGGGTGCTTGGCGCCCGCTGTCAGAACTGGGGTGCAGGGAAACGTGCTCCGCATTCCACGACCCCACCTGGCTATAACCCCCACAGGCATGTGCTTGGAGAGGGGTTTAGAGCTACAGGATCCTCTGGAATAATTTTCTCTCATCAGCAGAGACCATAATATAGTTTGGCCCGTTTCAGCTTCATCATTTGTGTGGAAAACTTTTTTTCTTTCTGCCTATTCACAACCAAAAAATGCAAAAAACCCAACCCAAAACCAAACAAACAAAAAACCCAGCCAAAACCCCAACAGTCCATACAGAGAAGAAAACAAAAATAGGGGGAAAAATGGAAGTCCAGCAGTGGTTTTAACTCCAGCTTCAGCTACCTTGACAGCAAGAGCGCAGTGTTTTGATAACTTTTGGCCACTTGGTCAATTTAAGCTGGTTTTGTACCACCAAAATCTGATTTATAGTCTGGACTTATCTACTGTAATACAGCCAATTGAACTTTAAAGATCAACCTGTTATAAAATGACCAAAACCAAAGGTTTTAAGGAAATGACAACTGACCCCTCTCCATAGCAGCACAGTGCTACAAGAGGCAGCTGTAATGGTATAAATGGACAGTTTATCAGCTTTCTTCCAGGGACTGACAAAATCATGTCAAATGAGGCATTAAAGCCCTAGTTTTGAAAACTGTGATAAATACCAGCTAATCTACTGACATAATATATTGTGAGTCAAATATTTAGTTTTGCATTAAATCTAAATCCAACATTAGAGCATTTCCTCTTGATTAAAAAGGATAAAATGTAGATGTTATTTTATGCTCCAGTTCCCAAGTCTAATTAATGCTTAACATTCGGAGCCATTTCTGACATTACAAATGTATAAGCAAACATGCCAAGGAAAAGGGGGAGGCACAAGGGAAACGAGTGCAAGATCTATACTCTTAATTCATATTCCTCCATTTGCAGTAGCTAATATGTTATTGCAGAGACTATTTGCAGACACTTGCCCTGCCAGTGAGCAGCTAACTTCCCTGATTCCTTGTATAAACAGTCTTCTAGATCTGGAGACAGAGGCCGTAAGAGACCACAGCACTAATCTAATTTTAGTATCATTAGGAATTAAAAGCAGGACATTAATAGATTCACAGCAAATGTTGGCTAGGCAATCTAATCAGTGAGCAATACAACTATTAAAAGCCTTGATATTTGTGAGAGGTCATATGAAAAGGTTTGTCAGAAAGTTTATTATCTTCTGCATGAGATGTACCTAATTAGAGAAAAGATTACCGCTGAGATAAAATAAAACACTCTGGTGATCTTAATGGGTGTGAGGAAATAGTGCTTTTACATGTATATATATTTACAGTTTTGTTAATCACTTACTCATAGCTAGAAATAGAATGAGATAAATCCTCATTAATTACTGAAATATCTCCATTTATTATGCATTGTATTCCCAGGATTAATGCTTTACCTGATTCTTGGAAGGCAAAAGTTTGAGAAATGTGTTTTATTGTCAAATACTATGACTTCAGACTCCTGTCGTTTCAAAATATACTGCCCTATAATTGCACCTTTTCTAGAGAGCGTGTTTTAGGAAGCTTAAATGCAATCCAGTGCTGTGTAAGACAGCAGGAGCTCAATTCAAATGAAAAAGGAATGAAAGACAAAATAAGTAATCACCTTCACCACCAGCAATGTAGTTCTCCATACTCTGAAAATAAACACAGAAGAAAAAAAACCCAAACAAACACAAATGCCCACATAACAAAGGAGAGCTTAACAAGATGGACTTCAGAATTAAATACTTGTTACATTCAAGAAAATTACACTCTCTTTCTTCCTTACCATTATGTTCTGCAAAGGATTCTCATAAATGCATGCCCGTGTAGCAGCACGTGTCCTTCAGGGTGAGGGTTGGGAGATACATGGCGTTTCAGACACTGCATGAACTGTAATGCCAGTCAAACACCTCACAGGCTGTTTCCCAACAGCCTCCTCCAGCGCAGGAGTCTGTCAGGGGAGGAGGTTGCACACCAAGTGATATTGTACAACTCACCCTTTTGGTGGGTAGTTGCTTTTATTCAGTTTCCTCAGTTTCTTATCTCCAAACCACAAAGGCCTTAAGCAAGCAGAACGATAATTCAAAGCAGTTCTGCAAAAGCTTGGCCCTGGGCGCTTTCCTGAGTTGACTCTTCCCATCCGACAGGGAAGCTTCCAGGCTCTCCTTCCAACCAGGATGGCTCTCCTGCCTGCTTACCAAGTGGGACCTCAAACCACTGGCCATAGTAGCTATCACCACGAAATGGCTTTCAAACAGTGTTTGAAATGGTTTAATTGTTCCTGTAAACATATCACAGCTGAATTTGCTGTTATTCCAGAAACTGTGATGGCAAACCAAGCTATACTGGCTCCACCCCTTCTGAAAGCGGGCTCGTGCTATTTAAACCTGAGGTAGGTTTGGGTACCATTTTGGACAGACAGGTTCCCATAATGCTGGCATGACAGAGTGGTCTGGCCCAGCAGTATGAGTGATTCACAGAGCAGCTCCACACAGGTCCTCATCTTTCTGCCCAGTTCCACAGTCAACACAGAGCAGAGCAGGACCCAGACATCCCCCTTCCCACACCCAAAAAGGGCAATGGCCAGTCTGAAAGAACAAAACAAACCCTGAGTAGTTTTGCAGTCTGAAAAACCTAAATTAGTGTTGTCTTACTGAAACGTGGGTTTTGTCTTTTTCATGACACTGTTAGTATTACAATTCAAAATACCTTCTGCCACCTACTGTAATGCTAAGGAAGACTCGACTCCCTGTGAATGCCCACGAATGTGGAGCTGATCTCATAATTTATATCAATGCCTTCTGCAGAATCTGGTAGCAAGTTAACAGAAAATGCAACATTAGCAGTTTCACTACCCTTGCATTTTGCACCTCAATTCAGGTACCAAAAAACCTAAATAACAGGCATGCAGGTTTTTGGGGAGCTACTGGTGTATGGGAACTTAAAGTTATAAAAGATAACTATTGTAATATAGTAATTGTATTTCCTGAGAAGTTTGGAGGCATGTGCTCCAAGGTTGGGGAACTGGCACCTTTCTTCATCAGTGCTATGGGCTTTTGTTCCCTCTTCCTATTTTCACAGTCATCTTTGACTCCAAAGAGACTGTAAGGGGTACAGGGATTGGCACAGAACCAGAAACAGCCATCAGTGAGGGTAACCCCAAAACATGGGAAGACCTGGTGTTACTGAATTTGTTCAAAATTATTTCTCAACTCCTAATATATACCAAGAAAAAGAAAAGAAAAAAAGCCAACCAAAACCAATTCTTACTTTATCTGTCATTCTGGAACTTGATTCATAACCTCTTGTTGCATCTTTGCACTGCGAGGAAAGTATGTCTAACTCCTTTTGAGAGTTCAGCAAGTTCTTGTGACTGAAGTCACCCTGCTTGCAAGAATGAAGAAATCCATCTCGGACTCCTCCTTTTGTAAGGAAAACGGCTGTCTTTTATGAACTCCTCTAAAAACAAAACAAACAAACAAAAGTGCCAAAAGGGCTTGAGGAAGCACAACTTGTTTTGGAAAGGGCTTCTCACATTACTGTACAACCGCTGACTTAATCACCCACCTTTTCTGGGACAGTCATCCAGCAAAACGAGAATGTGTGACCTGGAAGGATGGATTCGTGCACTATTTGGAGATACACACAAGGCCACAGTTTACCAGCAGTGTTCACGTTCGTACCACATGCCCTATACAATGTGGCATATAGAATGTGGGAGGTGCTGTGCAAAGCCCTCTATCAGCATCTTCTGAATTACGGAGGCCCAGCACGGGACAAGCCATCCCCACGGCACCGGGGTGCCCAGAGCACCGTTACCTTCTGCTGCCACGTTGGCTTCTACAGCACGGGACTTCCTCCCCTCAGGGATGCCAAATGCTGTCTAAGTTTACATTTACCCTTAAAACAACCTCTGCTCTGTGCCAGGCACTGAACAACTTCTCATGCTTATGTTTGAAACAGCTTTAATGTCAAGAAATTGTGATTTTTCTTCTTCCATCTTCCACTCCATTGATAAGGCTTGAATATTTAGACCAAGCCTTGAAATATTTAGAAGTTTACATTTCATTTAAGCAAACATAAAACCACATTTCATATCCTTTTTCTTTACATACCTGGTGCATGGTAGTCATTCAAGATCTCTCACATGGAGGAGGCTAATTCAGATGCTAAAAATATCCCATGTTTACACTTATAAATCACCATTAGCAAATGATTTTCCTAATGCTTTAGACAATATAGTAGCAAAGTGCAGCTGCTTCAGCCAGAATGGTATTTTAGTGATTTTTAAGAACTTAATGAGATCAGGTAATTGACTAGTGAAGCTAAAAATTTTACCTTCAATTAAACAATCAACAGCTCCGTACATCAACACAATCATCTTTGCCCCTCCACCTCCCTGTTATCAAATCAATATGTGGGTAGCAGTTGTCTAAGAAACCACTTCCTCTCTGCTCTAAACCAGTGTTCAGGACCCATTTTAAAGCATTTATTCAATCAGTCTGGTGTAATTCACAAATAATGGAAAGTATGGAGTAATGCAGATTCTGAAAGCAACTAAGGGAAAATGAGGCCTTAATTCATTTGTGGTTTAATGGCATTATTTATCCTACATTTGCTCTGGTGCAACCAGCAAATAACTTAATACTCTACAATTTAAAATATAATTACATGTGCTTCAGTTAACAGTGCTAGATGTATTGATTTTATATATATAGGAAATAAGATTGTACAGGTTGTGTTAATGAATCACGCGACTGATAGTTCAGGTGACAGCCATGAGGCAAAAATATCATATTGGAAAAGAAAGAAATGCTCAGGAACATAAAACAAATTTGTCAGGGAACCCCTTCCAAGGGCTATCTTAAAACACAGCTATCTTGTTTTGGAGTAGTTGTCAACAAATCAATATAAACTGCCCTCCCCAACCACAGCTGTGAGTGTAAGGTATTTATTACTTGAAGCACGGGGAGCTTCTGCTCTCTCGCAAAAGGTTCTGAAATGGAGCAGTCCTATCCCCCTGCACGATATGTTCAGAGGAGTTGTGGTGTCACACCACCCGCCGGCATCCGTAGCATCGTTCTCTAGCAAAAACATTTGTTCCCATATGCAGGAAGTAAATGTTTTGTTACAGTAAAAATATCAGGCAATGGTTAAAAAAGGGAGAAAAACTGCAGAGAGCTGAGGAGAGGTTAACAGGTAAATCAGTGACTTTACAGCATAAGTTTTTCATAATGAAGGCATAAATATATACTAATATATGCTGATGTGCACAGCCCGTGCTTCCCGTGGGTACGCCCTGAGCCCAGACACCCCAAAGGTTTGGGAAAGGGGAGGCAGCAGGTGGAGCAAACCAGGGCAGAGCACCAGCAATATTCATTGTGAGAGTAGCACTGGCACAAAATGGGTGTCTTGAATTGTCAGCATTTATTCCTCCCGCCACAGCGCGGGAAACCGTGAACAACGCTGAGACTTACCTGCGCACAACCAGACACCTCACCCAGGGTGTGATGCTCAGGAGGACAACGCCGTTGTCACACCACAGAGACAGTATTGTACAAGGCACAATATCAATGATGAAGCCAACACTCAGTGTCAACCTGTGGGGCCAAAGCCAGAGAGGGACTCAGCCCCATCCATCTCACGGCAGGGCACGCTGAACCCTGTCATCCCAAAATCTTATGGTGGGAAGGTACAGTCTGGTCCCTGCTGACTGGTAAAGGACACTTTACCAAAAAGCAATCATTTGGCAAATTTCCCTTTGTCACATCACAAACCCCTGGAGAAACTCCTGGTTTGCCCCACTGTGTGCACCAGGATGCCGTGGGGGCTGCAGGGTCACCCTCCCATCCCACTCTGCTTAGCAGCCCCTGAAGCCTCTTCTGCTCACAGCACAGCTCCTCCTCAGCTGTTCCCATCCCAAATTACACAGCTCTGCATTTGTTCTCAGCCAACAGAGCAACTCATTCACAGTTCCTGCCCACATCTAACTCGCACTGACATGCTCGGGGTGAAGTTTAGTCTGGTGTCTTACTAGCCAAGGAGTCAGAAACAAAAAATTAAAGCCCCTCACAGCCAAATTTTCTCCAGTGTGCCAGCAGAGCTCTAATACCTATCAGCCAAAAAGAACCAAGCTAGAGCAGAACTTTTATTTAAAGCATTACCATCCTTTAAACTTCTTACACTAATTTGGGCTATTTTCATTCAAGATAGGTTTAGACAGGGCTTTCACGGCAGAACAGAAGAAGTCTGGTAACGACTGGGGGGACAAATCCCTGGAGAGTGACCTCAGCCACTGGCCCAGCCTTTTGCAGAACTGGGCTTTTCTATACCTTTGGTCTACAACTGCTCTGAGCTGCTCTCTGGTTTACCCCGTGTACTAGACGGGGAGCGTTTTGGCTGCACACGAGGGTTCCTTCATATATAGAGAAGGAAGTGAAAGAACTGATGTGTATAAAGCAAAGTTACTTCTTCCCCTTTTAACCTGTGATCTGCATCCTGATAACTGCAGTAAGTCATTGAGATACAATCGTGTGGTGGCAACAGACCTGGCATTTTAAAACAGCTCTACCCTCACCTGGGTGCATCCTAGGACAAGTACTCTCTTTCAACACATCTAGACAGAGAAAAGTTGTGTTTTTAAAGATATTAGCTAACGCAGCTTGACTAACGCATTTTGAAACCTTGCATATGTAGGACAAGTCAAATGCTGAAAGGTATTAAAAAGTGTTTGCTAAGTCATTCTAAAAATACAACTTTTACACCTGTCTAGACAATGACTGAATACTTTTTAAAACAACACACCATGCTCATGGGAAGTCCCACTGCAACAGCCAAGGAGAATTATAACATAGGAAACAATCAGAAGTTTCTCCACAAAGATCTTCAAAGCAATGGCACAGATCGATGTGCAGGGAAACCCCGATGGCCTTGTCTAGACAATAAGAGAAGAAGATCCTTTTTTCAGTAGGCTAAGTTCAGTCAGGCCCTCTTTTTTCAAAAGCAAAACTTGCTAAAAGTCTACTAAGATCATCTTCTGCTCAGTTTTAGCAGGTCATAGTCTGGGTTCCTGGCTGACTCTAACAGTCTGCTAAAATCATGCTAAAAGTATCGAGGTCTATGTGTTTTAGCCCTTAAATAAGGACTTTTAGCCCTTAAATAAGCTTGACTGAATTAGGTTTCCTGGAAATGACCCTTTCCCTAAAGCTGATGACACAGTAGCTCTTTTTTCCATGCCGATTCGGTCTTTTAACCCAACTCATTTGCCTAAATTGCACCAACAAACAGAAAGTTCAATGTGCCTTTAGCATTAGTAATTCTAGCCGACTGTGAGCACCAGCTCATTTCCTAAAGGCCACCGGACAGCAACTGCTTTTGACTTCATTTTACTGAAATATACTCAGACAAACCCCTGGATCTAATCTATCTTTAAATAGCTGCTTGAAACAGCCCGTGTGCATGCACACATACCCGTTGCAGTAGTTGTCTGCTACACAGCCAGAGACAAGGTCTTTGTCATTAGTAGATTTCCTCACACTGTTTTGCTTCTACCAAGCTGACCGGAGTGTAAAGAAGTTAAGAGTAGCTGTTTCCCAGGATTCTGTTAGCGTCTTTGACATCTTAAACAATACTTTCAGNTTATCATTAAGGCTTAATCACATGGGTGGGCATCAGTCTGGTAGGAAAAAAAAAATCTACATCTCAATGAACCTTATTAGAGATTATGTCTTTATGACATGGGTGGGTATCTGACACTCACGGGAAAATTCACAAGGCACCAGCTCAATTGAAAGAGTCCACCAAATAATAATTAATCTGCTCATATAACTCCAAGGGACGAAAATAACCCAGTCTGGACTTGCTTGAGACTCCCTGATTTTCGTAGTCATTTGTCAATAGTTGTCAAACAATGGACCTGTGAAATGGAGCCAGTTAAGTTATCACGATGAGGCTTTTTCACGATTGTGTCAAGTTTTTTCGGCTGTGGCTGCACCACCTGAATAATATTAGAAATACACAATGATTTCCTGTCTCGAATAAATAGGAAGAAAACAAATCTCCAATGTTCATGAGGCCAAATGCCAACAAAGTCCACGATTTAAAATAAGACAGAGACTCCACAGCCAGCAAAGGCTCTTTGGTAAGCCCTTGTCACCCACAGACCTGAACAAAATCTTTCTGTCCTTGCTAAGCTCAAAGCATCATTAAACATTAATGGAAAGTTGATCTGATTCAGGTGAGCATGCTCTGACCTGCTGCTGATGCTTATTTCAGGTTTTCGGCACTATCTTTCAACTTTCTCGTGTGCTAAAATAATGTCTTTAAAATCTAACTTTTTTTATATAGATATACACACACAGCTGAAAGTCAGTAATACCCATGCACGGGTATTTTTTGTCTGGTTTTTCATCCTCTGAGAAGCCATCTAGTAGCAGATTTCTCCGGGGCCTCATGTTACTCGCGTTGTCCGCTAAGCTGAGCGGCAGGACTCCCAATTACCCGGTGTGACCAGAGGACGGTCCTGTTCAGTGAAAGCAAACAATTAGGAGCCCTAAGTTATTATTTCCTATTATTGTGCAATAAAAGAGGCTCTGGCCATTTCAATGTGAAGGATAAAAGTGTCCAGGATTGCAAACATCGTGCAACCTCTTTCCTCCGCCCCCCGCGGAAACACCGGAGCTCCCTGGCCCAGCGCGATCCGCCTGACCCACGCGTGTCCCGGCGGCCGCAGCCGCGCTGGGGAAGGAGTCAAAGTACATAGGGTCCATACCCTATCAGGCTAGAAACAGTTCTGCATATCGAAGGCCGACGAACCCAATGACTAAAAATATAAGTACCTGACCCAGAGGATTAATCACACACTGTCAAGCTGAAATTGGTGCAATTCTTCCAATCATTAACGTTTTGCTTACAAAAATGTGCTTTTCTGTTTGTTTTTCTGCTAAATGATAACCATTTTCAAGTTGGATCGGCTGATAAAAAAGTCGAAAACAAGACGGGAGTTGTGCAGGAAAGGTCATACGTGCTAGTTCGGCATGAAATAGCCACCGGGCAAACAAATAGGGAAGAGCAGGGTGGCACGGAGGGGGCTCGAAGTTTTGCCGAACAGTGTAAAGTGCTTTGGCTGTTTTTCTCCTGCCGAGGAGGTCGAGGGGAGCCGGGCATCCCCAAGCGGGTCTCCCCTGCTGTGGAAACGGGCTTCGGCAGTAAGAACGGCTGCGGGGGGGCAGAATATTTCGCTAATTGCAGCCGGCAGCTCAGCCCGCGGCTCGCCGCCCCCGCCGCGGTGCTATACCTACCGTGAGCCCCCCGCCCTGGGTGGGATAGCAAGAGCAATTCCACAGCCGCGCCGGGGTCACAGCGCTTTTGTCACCTGTCCCGACAGCCGGGAAATACACATCCCCGGCCCGACGGCTGCAGACCATGCATCCGCGCTCCCCACCTGCGGGGAACCGCCGAATCCCCCGCCACAGCTGGGAAAGCGCCTGGGTTTAACGAGCCCGACTTTCCGGGACTACGTTACACCGGCGGGGGCACGGACCTGAGCGGTGTCTCGGGCAGACTCCCCACCCTTTCCATCCGTTGGACCCTGCAAGCCCCCTTAGGAGCGGCTGGGTCCCGGCTTGTCCCGGCAAAGGGTAGCCGGCATCGCTCGGTGTGGAAATGGGGTTCGCCCGGAGTTCACCCAAGGCCCCGCAACCCCCGGGTCGCCGCCTGTCACCCACCCGCCGTGGCGCCTCTTTCCCACGTGTGTCCCTGTCCCCGCGCCAAGGCGCAGCCGCCCTGAAGAAGTAGCGCCAGTTTCGTGCTCCCTGAGTCTGGTCGGGACAGACAAAAGAAGGGAAAAAAAAAAAAAAAAAGCCAGGGAAAGGGCCGGGGAGCCCTTGCCCCAACGCCCCGGCCCTGCTCACGGCGCCCCCCCGCAGCTCCCGCGGCTCAGCCCGGGGAACACACGACGAGCTGTGCCCAGCCCCGTCGGGTCCCGGGCTGAGACCCGCGGCAGAAACACTGACAGAGGGGGAAATGCGAAGGATGGAAAAGACGAGTTCCGCTTCTGCTCCCGGCGGCGATTTCCTTGCCGTGTGCGCACCGCGGCTTGAAGGGCCGGCAGCTTCACCCCTTCCCCAGCGGGCACGGGCAGGCAGCGACGGAACCTCCCCGTTTACTTTATGTTTTCGAGCTCTGTTCGCAAACGCAGTTTTAAAAGAACAAACCAAAGCTAAAGCCACTCAGTTATTTAGAAAAGTCAGCCGCTGTTTCTCGAAGCACTGACCCGCTTAGCCGCGATGCCGCACTGTCCTAAGGGCTGCCCACCCTCGCCAGTCAAAATTGCTCCCTAAAATCCTTTCCTGGCACTAAAAGGTTTCCTAGCAGCCGGCCGGAGATAGGTCCCTGTCCTCTGGATGGTCGCTGCGGCACCTGGGGGGGGGGGCGAAGGCACCGGGCCCACCCCCGGGGTTGTCCGGTCCCGGGGGCATTTCCCCGCAACCCCGTGTTCCGCACTCCTTCCCCGCGCCGGCATAATTTCAGAGAAAAGCCGATGAATAACCAGTATTGACTCAGGCGGGTCAGCGGCTGCCCTGGCTGGGGTCGTTGCCCGGCCCCGAGCAGGCACCACCGGCCCCGCTCCTCCTCCAGACCGCGCCCCCCCCCGGAGTCGGGGAGACTCGGGGGTAAACACCACCGCTTCCAGCCGGGGCTTGTAGACCGGGCTGTCCTCCTCCCGCCGCAGAGACCTTTCCCGAGCGGGCTGAAGGCAAAGCCGAAAATCGGGATGGCAGACTGCAAAACAGCAAAAATAACTAACCAGCTAAAAAGCAATGAGCCCCCCCAAGATCGCTGCAACGCGAGGGCGCACACAGGCCAGTGACCAGCCCAGTACCGCAGGGAAAAGCCCAATTACAACACGCCTGAAGCACTGCTGGCAGGAGGAGAGGTTTGGGATTTCTCCTCCCAGAAATGGGACAGGCAGCATGGTGCAGAGTTTAGTTTTATTTCACAGACAAGTCCACCAAAAATTAAATACCAGGTTTTGCTTTTTTTTTTTTTTTAACATTGAACAAATATATACAAAATATGAACAATGTGAGGTATAAAACTGCCAGTCTTATAAAGAAAACTAGTATGTACAGAAGCAGATATGTATACAATAGTCACTATCTTCCCACGGCTGTGTGCCTGAGAGCCCCCACAGCTGATGCCAGTTTCTCTCCTGAAGAAGGGCCCTAACACTCCCTGCATTTTCTTCTCAAATACAAAATCTGTAAAAAACGGGACTAGAGATTTTCAAGGAGAAAAACACATGGGAGTTTTTCCTGCAAATGGAATCATCTAGATTGAGGGGCAAAGTCCTCAAACATCTGAGAAGGCACATTTAATCTCATGCAAGAGCAAAAATAAATCTGTCCAAAGACTCTACCTGATGAACAGAGGGATGTCTTGGTGGAGAGCACCATGGCAGGTAAAAGGGTGTGAGCAGAAGGCACTTGTCGGGATGGTCAAATCCTTCCCTATTTCACAGAACATGTTTCTTTGCTTGCAAAGAGCATTTAAATTAATCTATTTAAACTACATTTGTTTACACCTACAAAGGGTTTGGTCCTCCAATCCACACTCACTTCCACACTAGCTCTAGAGGAGTTCTGTCTGATCATCAACAGCAGCTGATTCAGACCCCCCATGAGTAAGGACAGAGTGCAGTATTATATTCCAGTTAGAACATTGATTAATGTACAAATATATCTTACAAATAATTAAATACAAACCATGTTCCTTTAACCAAATTAGGGATCTGCCAAAAATGGACTGTTTGTGGAAAATAAATCTTTCTTTCTCTGCTTATTATAAAATGAGTCTATTTGGTGTTGGTCTGTGTTTTTTTTCTTTCAGCGGAATGATGAAAGTTTTCTCCTATAGCATAATATTGTTCCAAACCAGCCCCTGGTAAAGTGCAAGCCAAGTTAGGGTCCACTCTCCACAAGGGGCCTTTAGTGGGTAGGATTGTAATAGCCTTTATCGCCTTCAATGTCCACTTCTTGATCGGAGTCATCAGAGACGTCTGACTCCAGGTCCTCTTGTGAGGCTGGCGAGGGGGTGTACTGTGAGCCATCCAGGGAAACCTCCTTACCCTTCTGCTCAGGGGTTGAGCAGCTCTCTGGCCTTTGGTCACCGTGATTGTCAGCACCTTCCACTTCTTCTTTTTTGGTGGCCTGAGGGTTCTCCTGCAATGAAAGAAGCCTGCTTTATACAGGAATATGGGCCACGGAACCAGGAGGCCTAGGAATCCTGGCTGTGCTGGGTGGGAAAACCACCTTGGGTTTCTGGCAGCAAAAGGCAAGTGTCCCGCTGCCTCCCTGGGCCTCCTGCTTATAAACCTGCCAGAGTGGGCCAGGGCCAGGCGAGGGCTCAGCCGCACTCAGGGGCTCGGCTTTCGTTCCACTTGCCGGCAGCCACAGGAGCCGCTGCCGTGAATACGGCTCCTTGGTGATGGTTATCGCAGCCACTTCAAAAGAGTCAGGAGCTGCCAGAGCCCAGGAACCTCTGAACTTTTGTCTTTAGCAAAGCAAACGTTTATTATGAGCCTACAAACACCAACACACAGCTTCCTCCTGCCCTGATCTTTCTTTAATTACACCCAACAGCAAAAAGTGGGAGGCCAAATCCATCAGTGGCCCGAAAGCAAACAGGAAAAAATTACTAATGTAGCTAAAATTCAACACTAAAATACCCACCACTAAAACCAAAACAAAACCCCATTTTGGAAGGCAAAAATAGTCCAGCATTGGTAGCTGGTCTGGAGAGCCCAGTCCCCTAAGGGGGCATGAAACGATACTCTTAAGAGAAAGCAGGCAGAGACATGCAGCCATGATATAACCGTGCGGGCTCGGAGAAATGGATGTGGCTGAATGAGAAGGAGGAAATGATTTAAAATGGCCGAGACCCCAAGCAAGCTCTCTGGACACTGCAGTGTGGGCCAGGCTGCATCGAGGAGGAGGCACCTCTGAGGACCCAGCCCGGCTTTTGCTGGAGTGAAGGGGTTTTATTTAAAAAGTGACCAAAGCATGGGTTAAAGCTGGAGGAAGGTCACAAAACCACTGTTTCTACAGCATGGCACTGTGATCAGTTTTCTTTTCTTGTTATTATATTAAAGGCTGGTTTACCAGTAAAACTCTACTGTCCTTCTCATACCTACTGAAGCCAGACTCAGGTCACAATGCAGAGATTTTTCACAAATCTTTGAACCAAAGGGCCTCGATCTGGCTGGGCAGGATCGGGCCCTCTGAACCGTAAAAAAACCCCAACCAAACAACTTCATCTGCTTGAGCACAATTTCTAAGGGAAGGGAAATGTCTTTAACCGCTCAGCCTTACACACTGTAACTATTTGTAAAGGAAAAGTAAAAGCTACTCAATTTTCCATGCAGCTCCTCAAAACAAACAACGCGTTTGTACCTGCCTCTCTCCACGTTTGCAGAATAAATCGACCTGTGTTCATTAAGAGAGTGCGATTTAAAAGACCAGTAAATATTCTTCTCTAAAACAACTGCTTAAGTAATTTACTGACAATTACTTATCTTCTCAACGTTAATTGGCTAAACAACATATGGGTTTACAAAACAATTAGCGTGGAGTTTTAACAGGCAGTGTGTGAAATCTGGGCATAATTGATATAGGAACTACATTAGGAGCTTTTAACATTAGTGCTGCCTGAACGAGCCCTCACGGATTCCAGCATGACTATTTGCCTTTTTAATCAAGGTGAAGAGGTTAAACAGCCTTTCAGATGACTTCTGCATACAACCTGGAATAGGTGAGTACAGCATTAGATAAGACAATTAAAATACTTATTTCTATAGAAACCGAAACATCCCCCTACCTGCTTTAGACGCCTCCATTTGGCTCTGCGATTCTGAAACCACGTTTTGACCTGAGCAACGACAAGGAGAGAGGGCACAGGGTAGTCTCGGAGCGGTGAGCGCCAGGAGCCTTACCCGAACCACAGACAAAAACCAAACGCCCGTTCCCTCCCCCCGGCCCCTTGCCGGCCGGGTCCCGGGGCACGGTTCCACCGGGGCTGTCCGAGGATAGGGTGCGGGGACCCGGGGTGCGGGCACGGCCTCACCTGCCTCTCGCTGAGCTGCAGCATCTTGGCCAGGCGTTTCCTCTCCGGCGGGGAGAGGTATTTCTGCGTCTCGAACTTCTTCTCCAGCTCGATGGTCTGGTCATTGGAGAAGCGGACCTGGCCCCCTTTCCTCTTGTGCAGCGGCCGCTGGATGAAGGGGCTCCACAGCAGTGGCTTCCCTATAAAGAGAGGCACAGGACCGAAGGTCACCGCCTGGCCGTGGACACTTGTGCCCGGGGGTCCCCGCTCCTTGCCCCATCCCGGGCCGTCCGGGTCCAGCGCCCGCCAATTTCCTTCGCCTGATTTTATTTCCCTATTCCCCGTCTGATCTTTCGCCTCCTCTGATTTTTCACCTCCGACGAACTGAGCGACCAGCTAAAGCCACTCTACGGGCTTTGGCAACGTTTCCGTCAATGTGTTTNGCGGCCGCCGTGCGTCCCGCGGGCCTAGCCCCGGGCTGGGGGCAGCGGTGCAGGGCGAGGCGGTGAAGGCAGAGACACGTCGGGGAGCTAGCCCCGCTGCGGAGCGGCAGCCGCGTCCCGGGGCCGGAGGCTCTGGCCAGGGCCACTGAGTCACTCTGTTTGTCTTTGTGTCTTGCTGCCTGCACCCTTTGAAATTTGCTGCATTGTTTTTCACGATTTTGCTTGCGTCAGGCTTTAGTAATTCTGGTGCAAAACACACTCAAAAAATAGGAAGCAACTGGTTATTTTAGCTGTCATAAAGTCACATCCCACACAGAG
>VZTM01010324.1:40068-58836 GCA_013400555.1 Jacana jacana | reverse complement strand
AGGAAGAGTACCCCTTTCCTGATTAAAAAAAAATAAAATCCCCAAACCCACAAAGAACTTTCACGTTTGTTTTCCTGGAATGCACTTGAAACACCCCCAAGTTTTTTTGCTAATCTGGAGATTTCTGGAGGGCGGCGGGGCGGGATGTGTGCATCCCCGCACCGGCACAAGCTCAGCCCGAAGGGATCGGCTGGAGAACTCATTATTTTGTGTAATAACTTCGGGGCCCAGTCCTCCCCTTCCCCCGCCCTCGAGGAGTTCCGAGCTCAAGGGAAAAAAATAATAATAATACAATCAGGGTCCTCACTTGCTCCAGGCGGCCCCGCTGCCAGCCCCGACGGCGATGCCTGGGGGGACGCCCGGGTCCCCCGCCGCCGCCCGGGCCACGCTCCCAACGGGGCGGACAGAAAAGCAGCTCGGGCTGGGAAAGGCCGGTGCAAGGACGCTGCTTCGTGCACCGCCCACACCGGGGGGCTGGCGGATTCGGGGTCGGACTGGCTTCCCGGGGGAAGCAGCGGAGCCCGGCGGAGCTTTCCCCAGGGACAGCACCCCGCAGGTGCCTCAGATGTGAGGGGGGGAAGTCCTCACCGGAGGAAGATGGCAGCCCTACGGGCTCCGGTGGGGCTCTGGAGCCTCCCTCCCAGTGCTGCGGGGAACCGGGAGCCCCGCGAGGGTGGCGACGAGGCCCCGATCCGTGGCCCGGCTGCGGGTGGCCGGGTCTCCCTCGCTCCCCAGCCCCGGGGCGGAGGGAGCAGTGCCGCTTTAATTTAGCGTTTATGTGTCACCGTGTTCGTGAGCGGGTTTTACGGGACGGCGCTAACGCGAAACACCTGGACGGCGGCTCCGCGGGCGCGCACGGCGGGGGCGGGGAGGGGCAAGCAGCGGAGGAGCGCTCGGCTGCGCCGGTCGGTCAGGCAAACGCGTTAAAATAAATAATCAAACAACCCCTTCCCAAATGTCGGGAAATCAGGAAACGAATGCCTCCAAAACCAGCGACAAATGCCGGGCGGTATTTCCACTGCGCCCCCGGGTACCTGCCTTAAGCGCCCCACAGAAGATTTCTGTGGCCTGGAGTGGTTATTCCGGGAAATACACGAACTCTTCCATGATTTGTAAGTGAAATGGGTCTCGAAGCACAGAACCCTTTCCTGGCTTTGCAGGTTCTGTTACCACTAGCAAGTATTTTTTTGGCATGTTACTTGCCCAGTGTCTGCTCTCAAAAGCAGGAGTTTCGCTCAAAATAGCACCCTCTGTGACACTGCAGACTTCAGGAGAACTACACCAGAGATGAATCATTCCTCGCTGCAGTAACTGCGTTTGGCTGTTCCACAGAATGAGTAGAGCAATCCAGCATACGCCATCTTTTAACAGCCGGAGCGGGCTACCAGCAGCCTCATCTCCCGATGTTACAGGGCGCTCTTCAAGAGGATCCAGCCCACAGCCATTCCACCCCCTCCCATTATTGAAAATATGTCAAGACTCTTCCAAGAGAGGTGAGGCCACAGCCTTGAACACCTTCCAAGGAGGAAATAGGAGGGAGTTCACCTCTGATTTTCCTAGAGCCTTGGAAGCCAGACTGCTCCAGACAGAGGCACCGCACGTTGCAGGGTGATGTCAGTTGGTGCTGCTGTCTTCCAGATAAGTCATCTGTTAGATATTCACTTCTCACCTCTTCCTCCTCCTCACTGTCATGATTTGATTTACTAAATGAGTTACAACCATAATAAACACTAAGGCAGGTCAGTCTTGAAGGCATTCGTTAGATGTGGCAGAACAAGACAAATCTTGGTCTAAAAAGGGGTGGACAACATACGAATTATTATTCTAGGCAGAGCTGGCAGGATTTTATAATTTTCCATCCTATATCCCTACATTCATCTGATTATGATTTTGCCAAATTTAAATCATCCAAGTGGAAAAAATTTCTTTTCTGAGGGAATCTGCCTCACGCTGAGTATGTTTAAGGTTTCAGCAAAGCTGGTTCAGCTGTTCCTGAGCAGCAGATCTTTTCACTGGCATTTAGACATCCTTACATTGACTTACTGACTTGTCTCTCTGATGATTTGAAGAGCTCATCCTTCTTGTGGCTGAGTACATGTGGGTGTGAGACACGTGCTACCCCCAGCAAGTGGTCTTTCGCTATATGCTGTCACCAGCTCTAAGGAAAAAAAATAAATAGCTACAGAAAAGCTTTAATGGTACTTTTGAGTCTTGTCAAGGATTTCCAAGCCAACACATGCCAGACCCTCAGGGGAGCACGTTGGTAAGGTGCCTCCATTTCCTCTAGTCCCCGATATTGTTAATATCTCTTCTGGGACACCTTGATTTGCAGAACGGGATATACAACATTTATGGCTCTGTGGTAAAAGGAAGGAACACATGGCCCCATATTATAAACATACCTTAATGCCTCTTTCTGGACTGGGCTGTCCTAGTGATTACCATGATACCAGCTTCTTTAGAGCAGAGTTTAATTCAACTGAAGCATGACATAATTCACCAGACTTTTCTTCTGAATTGCGAAGAGTCATCCTATGAAACCACATTGACTTTAATGTTTTTTGGAATGCACTTTCCTAACCCTTCCTTGGCCTGCAGAGTTTCTTATCTGACCATTATGAGAATGTGGTGAACAATGCTATGAAAAACAAAGCAATACATTGTTTCTTACAGGCTCATATTTCCTATATATCTGCCACCACAAACCATGAGCTATTTTGGATCCTGCTTATAAGTGCAACTGAAAGCTGCTTGGTTAATTATATTTATTTGGGGTGATGGCAACCGTAACATGTTAAAACTTCTCTATGTTCTTATGTGTTGGCTACACACATAAAGATTACACCCAAAAACACATATAATTCCCAGGGGCTAGATTGTCTTTCACATCTTACACAATCATTTACGTAAGTGCAAACTGGATATAAAATGCTGCTAACACAGACTGCTGGCTACCATACACCCACTCTGTGTTGATATAAATGACTATAACAAGATACCAGACAATGGAGAATCTGCCTAAAATACAGTGATGACTTTTTTTTTTTTCCAGACAGAACACAAGATATTGTACATTTCGAAGAGGACTCATGCAGCAAGATTTTTCACTGTAACAGTTCCAATGGGTCCAAAGTACACACAGCTAAATTTGATGTCAGTAGGAATTAGGTATGAATAGGGAGTGTTACTTAGTTATTTTTGTTAATGTTTTCCAGAGCTTACACATTCACTCTCCATTTTTTAGCAAAGTTTATCATTTTGGCATCATAAAATCAATCCCTAGGTAGGTTTGTTTTATCTGGAGCTGATACGCACACGCAGTTGCTGTTAATAGTCAAATATAGAAGCTTACAATAACAATCTAGCTAACTATTAATGGCTATTTAACAGTGGAGTTAGAAGGATGGATCTGAAATCTGTCCTCACTTGAAAAATAAATTGTTGGACTCTCAGGTGCAGAAACTCTTCAAAGGCTTCATTTCCATGGGTAGGAGCCAAAATGCTTGGGTAGAACTGGCACTAAAAGGCTAGAGAAGGAATTGTCTTAGAGACAAATTCAGAACTTGTGTAATGCATTTGGAGCCCACCGAAGCTGGAGATTTTCATAGGCAAATCGTGTTTTTTTTCAACAGAATGATGGAATATGCCTTGATGGCTGCACATGGAAACATCTCATAAAGTACAATATTAAATGGCAGAAACAAAAGGAAGAATCATTTTTCCCTAAGGCAGGTTTCTCCTTCCGCTCCTGCCCCTGAGCTGAGGTCTCTCTGTAAGGGGAACCGCGTAGCCCAGAACCAACTGGTGAAACGTGGCAGCATCAGCCACAGAAAGTACCAGCCTCCAGACTCTGAGTCCAGAGTACGTTATTGTGCCAACTGCTCTCTGTTAGAGAGTCACTGCTGGGTCTGGCCACACTACAGAATTCCTGATAGTTGCAAAATCTCAGTGTTCCAGATTACTAGTGGCACTTTCAGTTACACAAAGAATATTTGGCACCCACCAATGAGGATTTCTGCTTTGTGACAGAGGCTCAGGAGGATCCCACCTCCTCTGGAAGCACAGCTACACTGGTCTTTGTTCAATTTGCCCCACTCCAGAATCAAAAAAGGACTGAATTCTGAATCGTCTAGCTCTGCCAACAGCTCTTGTTTGGCCTCTGATAAGGCTATCATGGCAGGGAGAGGATACCCTTGGGATGTGGAAGATAAAGCAAAACCAGGGTACTTCCCCCAGTTGAAGTGGGGGGTAAGGGCTTCCATTCAATGTGTGGGATACAGGAACAATTGACACCCGACCCGGAAAGTTATTTTATTCTTGCTGTCCTGAAAGCATGCACCATTTAATGAACAGCTTCAGCTCCCTGTTCAGTGTTGGCTGTCTAGAATGACATGAGTTCACGCTGGCTCAGAGGAAGGTGTAGGAGAGGATCCCAAGTGGGTCTTTGCCATGTCTGCTTTCATTCACCCTCTCCAGCAATAATCACCTGCCAGGAAAGTCATTGCTAAAGTCCCTTCAGGGTCTGGACATACGGGAACAATTTTGCAAAGCTGCAGGCTTTCCCATGCCCTGTGAGTTTCTATTTTATTTCATAGCCATTTGGGGTTATTATTTTTTTTTTTCATTTTTCTTCCCTGGAGTCTGGTCAGAAAATTTGTCTTGGTTGAGCTATTGTATTTCTACACTTTGCTTCTCTGTGTCAGCAGCACCGGTCACAGAAACCCGTTGAAAGAGTCATGCAGCTGAGAGTACAACTCTCCCTGTAGGCACGAAATCAGGCTGAGAGCAAGGTGCTTTATACCAAGTATAATTACTCCTGAACAGAAACCAGGACAACCTTTAAAGATAAATATGCAATTTAATTTTAGGATGTGCCTAAAGCAAGCCCTTACCGCATCACTTAATTTCTTCCCAAGCTGCTTTTCTATTGTTTTTGTCTCTTCCAAATCATGTTACATTTCAGCTCAGGACTGGATCAACTGGGAGATGTGACCTTGCTCTTTACGTAGCTTTCATAGCACCCGTCTGACACCTGTAAAATATTAAACTGTAAGAATGTATGTTAAAGCCAGTTAGCCAGGATAAGTGTGTTCTATAGATAAACGGGTTTGTTTGGGAGAGAGCTCCACAGCCTGTATCACTGAAGAGTAAATTCCTAAAGAGTCAGTATGCTCTAGATAACCATGAAATCACAGAAAGCAGCAGGGGGAGTCATGCTGGCTGGGTCTGCCACGGCACGCACTCCTCAATGCCCCAGTGCAGTCACATCTGTGCAACCCAATGGTCTTTCATTTTCTGCCCATTGCCTTTTCATTTGCTGTGGTAACTACATTTTCTACAGTTCTCTTCCTATGTAGTTCACCTGTGGGCTTTATCATCAGTCTCCTTGTCTGTGGGTTTTTGGTACATAAATAGCTTCTTAGGAGAACACAGAGACCTATGGGCAAAGCCCAAACAGGACTAGTCTTTCCACACCTGCCTGCACCCTCCCGTGAACCCAGGTCTTTCTCCAGAGAATGCCTGATCCCAGGCTGGTATCCTCCTAGTGTTCCTACAGACATAAGTGTGAATGGGACTCCAATGGTGTGTCCATCCGCTTTTGGGACATGGAGAGCAACAACTGTGACAGCACTAACTGGGCCTTTCTGCTGGGCCACAAGTAGTCTGGTGGCTCAAGCCCCTCTTTGGAGCATAGACAGTGGCACCAGTGACTTTGTGCCTACACCTTTCTCCACTGGGCAAGAGCATCATAACCCATGGGCTCCTGGAATCCCAGGCCAAACCCAGACACGGGGCAAGGCTGGGGATGATAAAGTATCACTCTTACACTTCCTGCTCAGCCCGTCATTGCTGATGCTGCTCTCTTGTCCCACGCTAACCTAGTTCCTCTCATTCCTGCAGGTTTACACTTAAAACATTAGTTAGCAGCTATTATGTCATCTTACTCCCTAAGTATTGGATAGAAAATTCTGCGCCACCAGGTCTTTGACCTTTTTCTCCTCAGCCGGATCTTCCAGGCCTATAGCTACAGTTGGGCCCTCTTCTCTGAACTGCCTCCAGCTCCTCTTCCTGGTAAGGAGCTGCAGAGAACTGCACTCACCTTTTCCAGATGGTATTGCTCGTCAGCTCCAAGAAGAGTGGCTCACTCGCTCATTCCCTGTGCTGTGTCTCCTTCGGAGCCCCAGATCAGACTGACATTTTAAACCGTTTCATCACCCACCAAGTTCAAATGCAGATTCATTGTCCTCCCCACCAGGGCAGCAGCCAGCGCATCTTTTCCGTCCTGAGAGCAAAGGAAGACTGGGGACCTCGCCTTTCTGACAAACATTGCCATTTTTGTAGGGAGCCCAGGCTGTTTTCTAACTCTTTGCACTAATCAGGTAAATGGGCTTATTTATGACAGAGAGAAGAACGATAGGAAGTACTAACTGACCCCGTACTGGTAGTCAGAATAACACAAAAACAAAGCTGGTTTCCAGCTCCCTGTGCTGAGACTGATTTTCCATTGTCGTTCCACATTATCTTCCCATTTAAGTCTGCCCATGCAATTCTGTTGTGCATCCTGTAATTCTGTTTTAGTAGGTTTAAAACAAACAAAAGGAAGTACTTTTTCACACAGCGTATAATTAAATTGTGGAACCTGTTGCCATGGGAAGCGCCGGATGCCAAGAGTACAAATGGGCTCAGAAAAGGAGAAGACAAATTAATGGATGATAGGTACCTTGATGAGTATGAAACATAGTACCTTGCTCACAGCACTTGGCTCTGGAAGATCTTACGCTGCTGTTTGATGAAGGCAGGAAAGGATCTCTCTGTCTGTGCCCATTTCCCACACAGTTCCACTCAGCAGCCTCTCCTGGTCACTGGCAGGAAGAAGACGTTGGAGTTAATGGTCTGTCTTAGCAGAGCAGCTCCAATGTTCCTCTCCTAACGAGAGACACAGATGTCAACATATGCCTGTAAAATGTACAAAATTAATCTTTGTGCTGAAAATTGACACCAACACTTCTGAATTCCTCTTTGGACGTTTTTACCAGATCTGATCGAGCTGAAGTTTACACATGAAGTTTACAGCAAAGCGTACAACTGAAATGGGATGTTTTAAGGCTTCAGGATGGCTAGTTTTATTGGCCCAGCCAAAAGTTTTATTTTGCAGATATTACAGTTTGGATCAACTGTACTGGGAACTGATATCAAGAGGAAAATTGTTGTCTGTGCTGTGAGTATTGTATCTGCTCTTGGAGCTCTCTCCCCTCCCTGAACAACCACTTCCACTGGTCAAGACGGTGCCATCTCTTCTTGTTGACTGTTCCGTAACCGCTGGTTTATCAGTCTCACCTCAGACTTCTCAATTTGTCTTAACTGGCGAGCCAAAGGAGCAGATCCACAGGGGGACATGGAGCCAGGAAAGCCAGAAGGGCAGGCTGGCGAGGCAGGCAGCAAGCCCTGGCCCTGTGGCCACCACTCTTGCCTGGGCAAGAGCCTCACCCCCTAGGCTGCACCAGTCACTCTGGTCCAGGAGGAATGGCCCACAGTTCTGGTAGCATTGCGAGTTGCTTTCATTTCTTGTTCTGTGTGTTTGGCTGCAAAGCCCATAGCCTGATTTCACCTGCATCGCTTTGTTGTTGATTTCTTTCTGCACCATTCAGAGTGACAGACACGCATTTTGGTCATGGCCCTGTTTTCCCACTTCTCCTGCATGAGCTGAGACCGTGTGATCACTGCCTTCTGCACTGCAGGCAAACTCACTCAGGCAAGGTAATGAACAGAATCAAGTGATTTATTTCTACTGGGGAGAAAGCTGCATATATTTATCCACATTATGTGCTTAAAAGTCAGGGCCTGCCTCACCAGGAAGCTAATGGCAAGGTAAGAAGAGCAAATCTGTCACAGGAAGCCTTGAAGTATGGGACGTTTGCCTGGATTTTGAAGAATTTTTCAGATCCTTTGGGAGGCCACACTGCACAATCTGACCAAATTAGCCTGCTGCTGCTCTAGCTCCATCATGCAGTACTTTAACTTAGCATCTCTTATTAACTCAAATTTCCCCAAAGGTGCTGTAATTCTTTGTCTTGTATGATGGTAGACTCTGTGGAAGGAAAGCTCAGGCCAGGTGTTGGGGGCAGCACTGGTTCTCGTTTTGTGCCTGGGAGGAAGATGAGCTCCCAGGGAGGGATGCAGCAGTGACTAGAGTAGCTCTGTGCTGCCAGGCAGGGGAGGGAGAAGACTGGTTCAGTGACTCTGGACTGGAACCCGGGGACCTGGACACCCGCCTTTGCCATGGTGTGCTGCTGCTGGAGCTCAGGTCATTGCATCCAGGTCTGTCTGTGCCTTTTCACCTGCTCCCTGACTGGTCTTTCAGACTGAATTGTCTACAGGTGTGATTCACACAGTGCCCTTTTCAGTGTACAGTGGCAGATAGCCCTTGGAATGTCCGTAATTTAAATACCAATTATGACACAAAAGCAGCAATCCAAATGTTCAGCTATAGTTGTGAAAGGAGCTATCAAAGGCCACTTCACTAGTTCTGTTTCACTAAGTTAAGATGCCCCCGTTAAAAACTATGATGAAGTTTTTTTCCATCAATCAATTATTAACATACCAGTCCTCAGTTTTTCCAGTGCCAATTATTCTTGCCTCTCCAGGCTGGGGTGCACTACTCACAGTGCAGGATATTTTGTAGAAACAATAGGTTAAAATAAGCAGCTAACCGAGCCCAAAGGCAAAGAGCTACTCCTGGACACCAGGTAAGATAATGGGGGAATAACTAACACAGATAATCAGCAAATCATTCAAATGAATTGATTTGGCTCCGGATGGCGTCCCCAGTTCTGCCTGAAAGCTTCAGTGAAATCCAAGTAAGTGGCAGTTATCTGACTGTCTCTTCCTGTTATCTGACTCTAATGACAGCAGGGGAGAGAGGGAGAAATCGTGTCTTTGAGCAGGATCGCGGCCTTTCATTTAAAGTAAATACCACATCAAAACGGAAACTGCCTGAAGAATGAGTCCGCCTTGGCTTAGGCCTGAGCAAATTAAGTAATGTATCAAAACCAGACAATATCAGATTCTTGCAATGGCTTCAGCACCTTCACTACAAATGCACACAGAGAACCAGAAAGAGCTATTTATAAATGACCTGAAGGTGGCTAACAGCACAGCGTGAGGTAGCTGTGAAGAGTCAATATTCAGCCAAGGCA
The DNA here is from genome assembly GCA_013400555.1 of Jacana jacana. Lineage (NCBI taxonomy): Eukaryota > Metazoa > Chordata > Aves > Charadriiformes > Jacanidae > Jacana > Jacana jacana. The sequence continues at coordinate 49,639 of VZTM01010324.1, read as the reverse complement.
TCTGTATTTTATGTTTCAATAAATGTCTTTAACATTAAAAAAACACAATAGGAAAATTCAAAGTGAGTGATGCTTATCCCAGATTCATCTATGCACTCGTAGCATCCAAGTAAAAATCATTACCTCCTTTGGTTCCCACGTAGACAATGGAGAGGAAGAAGCAGGGCACTCATCAATGGGTCACCTCTGAGGCTCCCACCTCTCTCCCCTGACTTTGGAGACAGCAGGGCTCGAGAGGGTTCTCCCTTGGGTGCCTCCATTTAGGTGCCTGAGCAAACATTGGTGGGGTGAGCCCAGGCCATGCTTTGCTTCGGGAGGAAAACCTGGGACCAAGGTGGCTTGAGCAAAGTGGGCACTCTCCAGCAAAGCTTCACCTGGACTTCTGAGCTCCACCACAGTCAACCATAGCTGCTGACGGGGTAGTGAGGGCTAGAACCCCATCCTCTGCCACACGGAGCTCCAGCTGGGCTTGAGCCTGGGTCCCCTGGCAAGCAAAATGCAAGTGCAAATAATTGCAGCTCCATGAACTTGAAAAAAATCTAAACTGTGGTAGCACATGAAGAGAGACACGGGCTACGCTTCAGCAGCAGCTTCTGTTGGCAGGGCAGGTAGGCAGTAGTGGTGGCCAGCCCTCAAAGCATGGCAGCACGAATTGCCAGGACCCACCTAACACAGGGAGCACCCTCTCGCTTTGGGAACTCATCCCTTGAGGAGGAATTCCTCAGTAATGCCTGGATCCTGCAGTGCGAGATCCCTGCTCACCCTCAGAGCAAGCAGCAAAGAGCTCTGGGCTCAGACCCCCAGTCGTGTCTGCGCAAGAACAGCAGCGTGTCAAAATACAGCAGGCACCAAACGTTCAATTGCTCTTCTGTCAGAAAGGGCTGTGCCAGTAACGATGCCACTGGGAAACCAGCCATCCCTTTAAGTTACAGAGAATTTCAGTGCTTTTTGCTCTGGGCACCAACCTGATTTGCTGGGCTATAAACTGAATAACACAGAGAGGCTGGGTTGGCGTCTGTGTTGCAGCCCAGCAACCAGACATCTCTGCTGCTCCCCTCCGCCGTACTCGGCCGTCCAGCCAACCCTTCTTTCCACAAGCTGCAAAGGCATGAAAGAGCTAATCCCAATTAGCTCCAATAATACTAAGATCCTGCAGCCACATGCATTTTATTAAGAAAACCCAACCTACCAAATATTCAGTCTTGTACCACACTTTAAAACACTCTTCCCAAAGCCTTCCCTCTTGCCCTTCATGACTGGTCCGAAGCTCCAAAGGAGCAATGACAAGTCACAAGCCTCTGATGTTGTGGCCAATTAGAAGTAGGAACTAGAGACTAATGCTACAGTAGAAACATACTGTGAGCACTCTGACAGAATTACTTCAGTTCTGGCTAGTTCCTGCGCTGCCAAAGCCCAGGGATGTGCCAGTGGTAGGCGTGAAAAATTACTTGAGCTGTTTCTCCAAGATCTTCACCATTCACTGTATTCCTCCTCCACATTTTAAAAAGATTGGGCCCAGGTGGATGGATGGATGGAAGTGAAGGATGGAGATACAGATCGCAAAACATACACTTTAAAAAGATTAAGTTCAAAATAATCTTATTTTTCCAAGGTCCAAATTAACTTATTTAATAATTACTTTTTAATATTTTAAGTGCCCTAGAAGTCAGATTTTATTGTCGATCCAACGCCTTTTTCGACATGCCATTCTGAATAATTTAATGACTAATCTGAGAAATGATAAGACCAAACTCCATTGCAAAACACTTTTGTACTTAGTGCTTTATTTTACTTCTGTAACTTTAAAAAATGTTTTGATCCTATTTTATTGAAAAGAAAATAAACTGGAAGTGGGTCTTCAACCCAAACAGTTTTTCCCAGCAGTACGTATCAACTCTGCAAAATAAAACGCAAGCTAAAAGCATCCAGGGACTATTAAATGTAATGGAAAGAAATCACCTATCACTTAACTGAATTTTCACTGCTAAAGCAGTTTTGTTTGCTATTCGCACTAACATTTATGATAGCCACCTTTATAAAGTCAATTTAATTATCTTTATCTTACTACAAATAATAAACTTAGCTGTCCTACAATGAAAATCAATTGTCAACATAAGCTATGGTTAACATCTAATAAAACAGCCCTCTGTAAATCCCTGATTAATAAGATCGGCTTCTGTATTAACTAACAGACATCATACAATTTCCTCCCTTGCATTAATCTGTCTATTCAAGGTTCATCCTGCTGGAGTGAATTTCCTTAAATAAACTGTGAGAGTGAATGAGCAAAATTTTGGCGCCTATCATTATGACATTATAACCATTTGAGAATGTATCTGTAGCTCAATGGTTTTGAAATTAATGCCTATTTTAATTAAATCATAGAAGGTGGTGGCTATAATAAATGATAAGCGATTCACTCCTTTGTCTCCCTTAGCTTCTGAACATAATGATAATGCTGCTTAGCTTTTAGTTTAATCATTGGGGGAAGCTAATTGAAACATGAAAAACCACTTTCCCAAACCAATCTTTACACATGACAGGGGTTAGTTCAGTTCTTCTGTGTAAAAACCAAAACAAACCAAAAAAATAAACAAAACCCCAGACCTCCCCATTTTCTCCACTAGGAACATGAAACGTGTTTACAAGTTCCTGCTTCCAAAGTGGGAGCAGTGGAGCCCAGATTCCACATGAACCGGCATCCTGGGGGACAGGATGTCCATGCTGCCCTTCGGGAGAGGAGCACGTGATGCCCGAGGACACTGGCACGGTACTGCCATCACCCACCTTCAAACAGAGCAGAAGCTTCAGACCTGCCCCAGAAGATGCCACAGTCATTTCACAAAGCAGGGGAGTGGGTGTTGCTGGTGGCACCCATGAGAGAGCACAGAACTGGGGCGAAAGCACCTTCCAGGCTGGCCTGGAGAAACCCTGCTGAATGCCACAAAATCGTTTGGCCAAAGACACCAAACAGGGCCAGAGATGGGAGTTTTTTGTTTATTTAAGCATTGTTATCATCTCAGTATGGACTTTGGAAAATGGAGAATATAATCCTTTATGCCATTACATTGGTATAAATGAAGCAGAATTAGGCTGATGTAAGACTGGACTAGTGCCGTGGGGAAGGGGGTGCTCCGAGAAGCAGCATTCGCTGTCATTGCTCAAATGGCTGGGAAGGAGAAGTATCTTAAGACTTATTTCATCTGTTTTGTTGAGTATTTGTCATGAATGCTAAAAGAGCATATGTTCTTTCCTGCTAATTGCTATTTTTTGCTTTGCAAAATTTCTGTGCTAACCAGGTACATTTTAGTTCAGTGATCTCAAAGGAGGCTTAGATTTGGGAAGCAACTGTTCTGTTACATCCTCTATTTTGTTCTTCTCCACTTTAGCTGCAGATCTGTTCTCTTTATCCTTTTTGTGACTCCGTTTGTGCTGGGATTTAAAGAAAATGGCCAAATGTTAAGAGAATACAAAAGAAATGAGAGACTGCTTGCTCACCCTTAATGCAGTATAAGGAAAGCCAGAAGTCAGTAGAACTCATGAAAAATGCTCCTAATAGTGCATTTACTAAAATGCTTGTGGACACGTGGAAGTTCAGCAGCTGCTTTTAAAGAATCCACGACAAGTAAATACACCCCCCCACCCAGCTCCTAAGTCAAACCAAACCTAATACACCAGAGCTGTACACAGGTGCAGTGGTAGAGCAAGAGGAGCAACAGGAAGAAAGGCAGTAAAAAAAAAAAAAAAAAAATCAGTGAAGAACCAAGAATGCTAATATTTAACTAGCTTCCAAGGAAATGCTCCACGTGTATTTTCAGCTTTTCCACTAAAACACATGTGCTTATGTCTAGCAGATTATTACTTTTTTATGCAGGATTATTTGCTGAGGAGTTTTCTACTGTCTGTCCGGCTTGTCAGGAATTTGCATGATTTTATCTGCCATTAACTGTTATCAGAATCTGCTGTTATTTTAGTTCAAGTTCACAAAGCATGTTCTACAGGATTTTAAGACTTCACTAAACAACAGTAGGTGACTTCGGACTAGAGCACTACTACAGAACAATGCTTTTCCTTCAACTCGTAAATACACAGCTGCTTGGAGTATGTGGAAGTTACCTGGAAAAAGGGAATGCCACCATTTTTGTGATGGCATATGTTTGTATCCACGAAGGACTTGTCACTAGCAAGGCTTTCACATGATGCTGGCAACCCTTCCTCTTCTTCCAACAGGTCCTAAAGAAGAAGTTATCAGAAAAATGCATTTAATGTCTGAATTTCCTCTGTGAGTTTACTAAGCACGACCTATAAAGTCATGGCACTTGTGTTTTTGAAAAACAGGAGTGTCTAAATTATTAATATCTTATTTTTCAAGATACTTTTTGTCAAAAGATGATGAAGGGAGTGGAGCATCTCCCATAGGAGGAAAGGCCGAGGGAGCTGGGTCTCTTTAGCTTGGAGGAGACTGAGGGGTGAGCTTATTAACGTTTATAAATCTGTAAAGGGTGAGTGTCAGGAGAATGGAGCCAGGCTCTTCTCAGTGACACCCAATGACAGGACAAGGGGCAATGGATGCAAGCTGGAACAGAGGAGATTCCACTTCAATATGAGGAAAAACTTCTTCACAGTGAGAGTGACTGAACACTGGCAGGGGCTGCCCGGGGAGGGGGTGGAGTCTCCTTCTCTGGAGACATTCAAAACCCGCCTGGAGGCGTTCCTGTGTGACCTGATCTAGGTGTTCCTGCTCCGACAGGGGGATTGGACTGGAGGAGCTTTCAAGGTCCTTTCCAATCCCTGAGGTTCTGTGATTCTGTGAAAAGCTCAGCACACGACTCCCAGCACCCTGTAAAATGCAACGGCTGCAACAGCTCTGGGGCTCCACTCAGCTTTCCACGATAGCGTGAAAAAACTCCTAAAGATGCAAAATCATCACTGAAGAGCCTCGTTTACCATTCATACACATACCTGATCTGCATCATCATCCTTCACCTCCCTTGTCACACAGTTCAGCATATCATGGAGCTTGGATTGATTTTGCCTCAATTGCTCCAGCAGAAGTTCCCGGGGTTCTGTTCGCACAAGTGTGACTGGATAGAAATAGTCTCTTCTCTGTGGAGTTGTCCCTTTAATGAAGGTTGTACACTAATGAAAGGCACTCAAACGCTTTCAGCACTTGCTTTCATTACAAGATCCCTAATCTTACATGAACTCAGTACAGGAATCATGCTTTGTTCTTAGCCTACACGTTAAAAAAAAGTGCGAGGCCGCTAGTTACATTATGCCCCCATTAACCTCAACTTACTAATTCTGCAACTCAAGTTGCTTTCTGTAAGGCCATTCTGTCCCCAGCCTACTTTAAATACCTGTTGGAATATCCACTTTAAGGTCCTCTTGCAGGAAGCCATTAACCTGAGTCATTCCACACTGTGCTTCCTCACTAAGTGCCAGCTTCTGCTCCAGAAGTACCTCCTGATCAACCTTTATCTGATCAAGGCAGCCATTTAGTATCTTCTCCTCAGCAGCCTTTTGTCTACCAATATGGTCAGCAATTTCAGCTATTGCTTTATTGCAGCTTTCTTCATTTTCCTGAAAACAAACAAAAAAAAACCCCAACCAAATCACCAACTTAACAGGAAAGGTAAAGTTATGGCCTCCTTTCTAAGATGTGGTGCGCGATGAGTGATATGACCTGAAACGAAACAACTGAGACCTCAAATTGAGAGGTTTCAGTGCCAGTTTTACTCTCATTTCAAGAGCTAACTTCAGAAGAGAATCAGTTTCTTAGAAAGTAGGATCATTTTAGAAAGCCTCTCATAAGAAAAGAGATGATGCCATCCGGTTCAGATCAGACTCCTCTTGCCTCTATACACAACCCTCCATAGAATTAGGATATTCAAGCAAAAGCGAAGATTCTACAAGCACTAGAAGACTTATGCATTTGTAGGGGAAAAGAAGGAAAATGTATTTTTAGCTATTCCCATTGAAATGAAACTTTTGGAGTGTTCAGTAGGTATAACAGGTACAGGGGTGCCTTGAGACTGCAAATGTTTTAACTGGGTTGGTTTGGTTTTTTCCTCAAAGTTGGAAAAGTGTTGGATTTGCTAATTTCATTACCTATCAGCAGATAAAACAAGAAGGGCGAGAAGTAAAGTTTGGGATGGAAGTTGAAGAAATTAGAGAAAGAAATTCTCAGATAAGAGGTCAGAACTAGCAGATACCTACAATAAACGCTTTCTCCCACAATGGTAATCCATCTGACCAATTAAGGCATTAGCATCCTCCAGAATATAGTCTGTTTGATCATGGCACAAATCTCCCAAGGTCAATTCTAAAGCTTTATCTACTAGTAGTTACGTACTACTAAGATGATGTAAAAACCCCAAATTACAAATGGAAGTTAGCCGCATGGGATTCATCAAGACACCACCTTTTGAGGTTACTTACGCTTTAAGTTCAAAGTCTTCCTTTTAATTAAAACTTTTGATTTCCTTTAATTGCATCTATTTAAGCTGAGCAACATGAGTCTGCTGCGATCCAAAACATCCTCAGTTTCCTTCTGAATATAAGTGAGAAGCACCTCACCCCCCCTCCCCACAACTTCTACTCTAAACATTAGTTTCAGAAGGTGTTATTAGGCTGCAAATGGCTATACCTTTTGTAAACACTGAAGTTGCTCTCTCTCATCAGTGAGGCATGACAGCTGCTGATTGGCAAGGTTGACCACCTGAGCACTTGTAGATTTGCCCCAATTGTCAGTATCCCGAGACACATTCTTGAGATTGCCAAGAAGTTGTTGACAGTGGTCAGTGGATTCTTCCAGCAGCATTTTGTTTTCATCATTTATGATCCTGAGCTCTTTAGAGAAATTATCCAGAGGTGCAGTAAATTTGCTGTGATTGCAAGTTGTACTGCTGATTAAGTCCGTAGTTTTCCTGCAACAACATATTCAGAAGTTTTCGAAAGGTGAATTTCAAATGTCTAAAAAGGTAGAACACGCTAAGACCAGAACCAGTGACTGTGGTTCTATCAAACCAGTTAATTATGTTATGGCTCTATTCAGTAAATTTACAGATAGCACTCAGAGCAGTAGGTTTGTTAAATCCCCTAAAAAAACCATCACCAAACCAAAAAACTAAACCAACACCACCCCCAACCCCCCACAAATTAAACCCCAACAACTCTAGCAAGGCCTTAGCTATTAGTCTGAAGCTGAATGAAGAATGTGCAATACATACACTGCTTCACTTCAAGCTAAGGCCTTACGGTATGAAGCTCTGACGTCCAGCTGCACTGAGGGCTGTTCATCGGCATATTGCTCCCAAAGTAACGATCTCTTATCTGCAATATGCTCCAGAGACAAGTTTGAGGAAAAGCCTTGTAGAGCTACTTTTTTCTGTAGGGAAAGGTCAACTACCAGAACTAAGCTCTAACAGTCTTGTCCAGAAGACTTTATAAGCATGTAAACATGAAGGTCTATTTTGCAATCCTCTTCATACATAGTTTTATCTTGCATCAATATACGCCAAACTTATCTGCTCCTTACAAGTGAACATCCTCTTGCACAGCCGTGATGGTGGTCTTCAAACTTCCATTTTTTGCGAGTATGTTACTTAAGTCCTTCTGAGTCTCCTGAGCAAACAGCTCAATCTGGCTTTGCAGTAAGGACATGAATCCAGCTGCCCTCTATAAAGAAAAGTATCATGCATTCCACTGTTATTCGGCACTTTTTAACATTCTTAAAGGGTACTTGAATGCCTTTACTAAAAATGCAGCAAATAAACGAGCTTTGTCATTCTACACCTGAATGTACAATTCTGTGCAGAGAAGATCTAGATATACGTGTAAAGGCAGACGTACTGGACATGTCCAGAGCAAGGGTACATTCTTCTCGTTGCCTTCCTGCATAAGCTTCTTAAAGGCTGAAAATAATTAGGATCATCAGGTTATTTCCTAACATTTCTTCTGAAGCAAGCACAACAGTTCACTGCTGCAAGGAGTTGAAATTAAAGCAAGAAATCACACTTAGTATTAGGGTTTCTTTTTACTCTGAGAATACCTTGGTGTGCGCCAACCTCGTCGTTTCCAATTCTTCCTTTAAATTCTCACAATCACTCTGAAGCTGAGCAAAAACACTGGCTGTTTCTTCCTGTATTTTTTTCAGAGTGAAAGAAAGATCTCCAAGGAAAGCATCCATTTCCCTTTTGTGATCTGCCATCTTTGAAAAAAGATTTATTTAAAGTTAGATATTTGTCTTCAGGTAAGAACGGGATACCTTTTCCCTAGCAGGATTTATAAAGAAACAAACTCTACCCCAAGGAAATTATCAAAGGCACTAACGAGCATTATGCATAAAAAATGAAAAATAACACCTATAGACACCTGAAGTTACAGATTGGAACTTAGTGGGGGCTTTACCAAAGACAATTTGCCACGTGAGGTAGACAAAACAGGAAGACACAGACAAGGTGCTTGGTTAAGGCAAGTGCAGGAAGCAAGAGCTGGTAAGCCACGGGCTATTTGTTAAGTCTGAAATCCCATAAAGGGGATCCCTCCACACAAGGGGAGCTGATTTCATGAGAGTTGTAACTGGCAGAAAGGAGAAAGTTTTCAGTCGGTGCAACACATCACCAGGAACAAAGATTTGCTTTCAGTAAAACAGAAAAAAAGGAACAAGAATAAAGGTTCATTCTAGATAAGCATCATGAGATGGACTAGGAATCAAAGTGACTACAGTGAAAGTTTGGCCTGACAGCTGCAGAGATCGGGAGCGACAAGACTTGTATGTCTTCGATACGTCTAAATTGGTTATTTCAGATTTCTAAAATACAGGAGAGGCTATTAAGGACATGACCAAATATTTATTACATATAGCTTTAAGCATCCATATTTTATTCTTCTTCTGCAGCATTGAGGCAAGCAGTTGTGCCAACACAGGTAACAAGCAAATACACCACATTCAGACGTGGAAAAGTCGTCGGAAAGAGAGCGCTAAAAAGGTAAAACTCATGGTATGGAATAGAGCAGAAAAGGCCAGAAGAGAAGTAGAAACTCCGACACATCACAGAAAAAAATCACCCAAAGGTTACCTGTAATTTAAATGGAATAGAAGGGCACAAGCTAAGAGACAAGTTAGGTGCATTACCCTGTCAGCCACAGCAGAACATTTCTTCATATTACTCCGAAACTGACAGTTTAGGCCCAAGACAAATTGTACCATTGGTGTCAAGCTATTTAATGCTCTTCCTAATCCAGACGTATGCTCCTCCTAGGACAGAGGTAACAAAACCAAGAAGTAAACCAGGATGTGACTGTTCCTTCATCTACATTTGTAAGAAGCTACTCATATACATATCCATATTGTCTGCTATTACATTATTTGCTACATAGTGCATTACAGCTTGTGGTGGTGACATGGGAGAGGATGCAAGGAGGGACATAATCATGGCCAAGTGCTGAAGCAGAGACGTAGAGAGAGCATCAGGAAAACAGCCTATTTTTGATCAAGGACAGTTTCATATATTAAGTAACATAAGAGCATGTAAATTTACTAACAAGTAGTCCCAGCAGTTCAGCT
>VZTM01010324.1:29780-39997 GCA_013400555.1 Jacana jacana | reverse complement strand
GCTGCTTCAAACCGGTTTCACTAACTGAATCTTGTATTTTGTTGAACAAAACATTCATCTGTCCCGCAAAGGTATCTTGGGCCACAGCATTGTGCTGGTCAACAGCCTTCTTGCGGTCCAGTTTCGCATGCAGACCAGACACATCTTTTGTAGTTTCTTCAACTGTATTGAGCAACTACAATTGTTTTAAAGTTCTTTTAGTCAGTCTTTAAACAAGAAGTCAAGATATATTCTACAAGGAAAAGCAACTGCAGTTCTGAGTCACCAGAGAAGCTCTCCCTAGGAAGAAGGGTTCCTAATCCTGATACTATGTCATTTATAACCTTAAAACAGAAAAGTTACTTAGACACTACTCCTTCTGGGTTTGAAATTAAAGCAGTAATAAAAGGACAACCTCAGTATTTAAGGAATGAAGATATCGTTTATCACAGAAGAGTAAACGAGAAATTCTTACCTACTTCAACTTTTCCTGAAAGATTTGACAGTAAATATGTTTAACCCAAGCAAGAGGGTTCCAGCACTAGTTAGCAGGACACCCTCTCTCCCTACATCACGCCTGTTTCAACAATCATGACAAATCTAAACTGTTCTAAAATAAACTCAGCCTTTTGTAGAGTTAGCCATAAGTTTCTAGTAAAGAAAACTACTTATTCAGCAAAACATGTCATGACTGTAGATGCCACAAAGCACTGGAGCTCTCGTGACAAACTGGCCTGAAAGAAAGGTAGTTCCAGACCAATCAGCATCTAGCAGTCAACTGTCAGCTTTACCACAGAGAAAGTCCTACCATCTTACATCCTACACTCACATCATGCTTTAGCTACAGGGACTTCCTAGAAGAGCCCATGAGACTCCTAAGCGTGGGACACTACTGTTACAGTGAAGTGCAAGAACTCTGACAACCTTGCTAGCTGTGCTGTGAAGTTTTTGTTCAGTGCTTTCCAAAACTGAAACCACATACTCCTCTTCAGCCAGATGAACCTTGGTTTCCTGTAGATCTTTTTGTGTTTCTTCCAGTTCTTTCTCCTTGATTTCCAGATCTGTTTTACACTGTTCAAGTTCATTTTTACTAACTGTGAATAGCTGAGTGATCTAAAGAGGAAGACAAACATCGATAAGGCAACGCTGCTTTTTACAAGTTCAACAGTCCCGCTTTGCATCTCCCAAATTATGCCACAACACCAGAAGGCAAGTTGTCGTCTACCAAAACACTTTCAGCTGTAAGGTTCAGAGGTCTTAAACCTAGGCTAGGGAATTGTATCATTTCTGTATTCACTGAAAATATCACAAACCAATACCATTTTTACTCTAATAATCCCTTGCTTACCCACTCAAGCTGCAAGGCCTAACAATTCTTACAGCACAAGGAAAAAACAGAAACAAAATCCAAACAATCCACACTAAACAAACCTAAGCAGAGAGAGTGAAGAACAGAGTCAGTAAAGCGATTAATCAGAGTAGTTACATGTTCCAGCAAATTAATATCTGCATTTCGTTTAAAAAGGAAGCTCACACTTCTGTGTCATTTGTTAGTGGGAGCTCACCACCTTTTCCTCCCTACTCTCAATTCTTTGCTCCCTACCTAGAGATCTGCCAGCTGAGGTGATACTATTTTACAAGCAGACCTCTCTTGAAAACCCAAAGCAGATGCAAGTGGCAGACATTAAAACAGCGTTAAAAAAGCCAAACAACCCCAACACTGTATTCTGCAACTTCATAAGTGGCATTTCAGCTTCGTAAATTCAAGGATTAGGAAGCTTCTACTCTTGACTGATTAGGGAACTCTAAGAACAAAAAACTCTCCTGATTGGTCTTTGCTCAAACTTTTTTCCTCCTTCCCTAAAGATTTCTTTCATTTTTGCCAATTGAACCCACAGCTGAGGAACATCACTTACTCTTTTAATTTCTTCCTCCATGACGCTGATTTTGTCAACATACTCTGTAATTTGTTCTTCCTGAACTGTCAGCTTCCCATTCAGGGCTCTCGAGCAAGGATTAAAACAAACTAATTAGTCAAGTAAGAGCCGATATCGAGATCGCATCTACTGGTTTTTATACAACCCACTCAGTAATTCTGAAAAATAAGCATTGCTAACTTCTGTATGAAAAGCAGTTAATTGTCACTGAACTCAGAAAGGATTTAAGACAATTTACCACTGTAAACTGGGTGAACTACCCCTCTTGCAAACGGAAGTAAAATACATTGTTTGCTCTCCTATATGAGTTTACACTGGAAGACGGGCTGAACGGTACAAACCTGTACCCCAGCTGTGCTTATGCTCAGTTCCACAGAAATCGTGTTCAGAGCAAACTTACTCTTTAGGCTTCTATGCGCGCAATAATTTCTAAAGAGCAAACTGCCCAGTCAAATTCTCCCATCTCAAATTGTCTGGTGTGAGAACAGATCTGACAGCATTTCTGTATACAGATCGGTACCACTATCTGAAATTTGTTGTTAACTGTGTTTTGGACATTTTGAAGACATACTCGTAGTTTTCCAGGGACATATAAACTCCATATTTTTCTCGTGCAGCAGCAAGGTCTTGCTTCAGGCGCTCAATCTCTTCGGTATATTCCTGCATAAAGAAATGATCACATGTAAACACAAAAGCTTCTTCCTTACTCTCAAGATTTAGCTAGACAGATACTTCATAAAGATGGTGTTTTATGGAAGCACTGCATAAGCACAGGAGCAAAGCATTTATCTTTTTTCTCCAAATAAGTTCAGTATAGCACAATTCCAACCCATACCATTGGATATATGTAGAGATTGAAACCTCCCATCTGAACCTTACTGGGCTGGATATAACAGCTTGCAATGGGAATCACAGCTTCTTTAGTAGCAGTCACCTGCCTTATCTTGGCTCTTTGTTCAGACTTAAGTAACAAATCCACTTTAATTCAGGTGCTTTCTAGGGAACGAAGCTGCTAATACAGCAAGTCCAGCAAACAATCCAGTGTCATTGAGCAGCTCTCCACTAACTTGTAAGCAGGAAAACCCTACGCAACCATAGCCAGTAGCAACAGTCCTCTCTATGCAGCCTTTGTCTTTGCAACAGTTTCAGTATCTGCAAAATGTTTAATGCTGTACCAGTAGGGCAGCTTAGTTCAAAAGCATCAGTTCAGTGACTAAAATCGCCTCAGAAAAGCACTATCAGTTACAGCTTCTCCACAACTTCCCAACTCCAACATCACAAAAGCTGTATTAACAGAATCAAACCTAACCAGTAACTTAATCTGTGAAGGTATGTCTAGCTTACCTTAATGAGAACTTTTTTTGTTAGCTTCTGATTAACTTCAGGCTTGTTCATTATGTTCTTTGCTCTATGGGCATACTCCAGTGTACTCAGTGTTTCCTGTGACAAACAGACGTAACACTAGGTCAAGCTGAGGAGTTACCTCATTTTTGTATCATTAGCAAAATATAACATTTATTTTAGGAACAGATTTCCAGGCTTAAATTTACCTCAAGATTTATAGATGCAGGAGAAACTGTGGCAATAATTGATGTTTTTGTTCGTCCTCCAAGAGAGTCTTGAAGGATTCTTGTGAGTTTAGATTCCCTGTATGGAATATGTGGGGCTCTTTCTACTAGAGCAGTAATAACTCTCCCTAGCGTCAGGAGAGACTGATTGATATTTCCAGCTTCACGAGCTCTTTTGTCAACTGCCCCAGACCGACCAATGTTTTCACTTCCTGCAAGATCAACCTGAAAGACAAGAACACGTTCTGTCTCAAAGCACCCTGAAAAACGCTTGCCCCACAGCACTGCAGGCATTCCGTTCAAATACTTACCAAGTTTAGCTTCCCAATCTTCACAAGTTCTTCTCCATCTACTGTTGTTTCTTTCATGTGGATGGTAATTGAAAACACAGAGTGGGAACGGCTGTAAAAGAATTCAGGTTCAGACAGGCATCCCATTAAACCCAAACGATCTGCTTCCACGTGACACTGCTGCAAGTCAGGTGTCCGCGCTTTTAGGGAAGGCACACGCATTTTCAACATACAAAGTTATTCTACCAAGTATATTTTTGTGTACACATATGAATATGGGACTTAAAACCAACAATGAAACAACTGGATGACGTTTGCCTCATTCGATCCTGCTTTTACAGAACATAAAATTAAGATACTCAGTTTTCTTTATTCAGACTAAGAATCAGCAAGTAGCTGAATCCAACATCAAAAATACGAAAGTTCGATTCAGTTTGCATTTTCAGTAGTACAGTTTAAGATTAGTTTGAGCTTATTCCTTTAATAAGTTTTTACAATTGGAAGCTGGTATGTATAGAAAACTGTAAGCATCAAATTACACCAGTTTGATCATCATTTTGGCCAGAGCCTGGAATGGGCTGCCCTGGAATGGGAGGTGGTGGAGTCGTCATCCCTGACTGTGTTTCAGAGTGGATGAGATGTGGTGTTGGGGGATCTGGTGTAGGGGAGAATTTTGTAGAGCGGGGCTGATGGTTGGACTCCATGATCCCAAGGGTCTCTTCCAACCTGAGTGATTCTATATATAAAACAGCAGCTCAGGCAGAACAAATGCTCCAAATTCCCCATAAAGTCAGATGAAATGAGCTCTGTGTTCTAATCTGCAGTAGCCAAGTACTAAAGCAGCAGTAGACATGTGGCTCAGTGTATCTTTAATTGCTCATTGCAACTCTGGATCCCTCCTTGTTCACAGTGACATAGCATCTGCAGTTCAGGAGTCAGAAATCAGGAACAAAACAATGGTATTTTTGACCAAGGTGTCTCCACTACTCTCTGACTACAAGCTGCAACCATATAAAGTAGCCTGCATTGCCATACAAAGAGCCCCCTCAATCTTATACCCAGATTCCAAAATCCAGTTTGCAACTTTTCAAAAGCTGGGGTTTGAAAACAGAGCCTTGCATTGGCCTATAGAAAAAAAAACAGATCTTAGCAGTATTTTGAAGGTCCAGCTTCAGTAACAAATCCTAACATACCCTTTTCTACTGCTGGAGAAGACAGGAAAGGATACTTGAAAAACTCTTACACCGAGTTCTTATTTAGTAAACAGGATAGGCAAAAAAACCCAAAACCCAACCACCCATACAAAGAAGAACAAAGACAACCCACCTCTAATAAAGGCACTCATACACCTATTAGAATCACCCCACAGGATGTGATAAAGAAGTTCTAACCATAGTTTTCTAACCCACATTTGACAGTCCGAGTTGCCATCTATCATCTCATCTCAAAATCATGACAGGCTTGCGTTAACTACAACATCTTTTACTTCCTCAGTAAGATCCTGTTTAATAAAACAAGAAAGAAGTTTCTGAAATGGGCGAGATTTGTACCTTGAATATGCATTCAAGTACGTAGCTGCAGTTGTTCTTTTTGCTGCACCCCTTTCCAGGATTCGGTAGACTTCATTTTTGTTGTGTACAGTTACTTCTTCCAAGCCTTTAATAATTACACCCCCCTGTCAGAAAATAACACGTGCTTATACATCTCTCAACAACCCTGAAAGCTTTAAGATAACACATTTTGGGAGACAGCACTAACCTTGTTTCGAGGGTCGTCGAAGATCTGTAGTCTCTCTCCAACATCAGCACTGGGATTCAGAAGATCGAAAAGCTCCTCATTATAGATTTCCAGCAGAGAGACTTTAACTGAGAATTCGGTACCGTTCTCCGTCAGTTTTTCAAATATTTGATGCAGCGTACGGGGTATTATGCCTGCTAGTGGATCCTATAAAGTAAAGCATTTCATATATAAAAGTACTGGAAGAGATTTGGGGGTGTGGGGTGGAATTTCAGCTAAAAAGTCTGATCTGATATAAGCAAGAATACCTCAGACAAACATAATCTCCTGCATAAAAATCACCAAGACGTGTAAGGTGCATTAAAGATGTAAAGTTTCCATTTTCATATCAATGAATGAAACCATTTGTTAGTTTACAACACGTAAGGAAAGTCACTTCAGGATTCAAAGGCAACAACTATAGGCTTTCTGCAGTTTTATAATTTTGAGCTATAGTACAGAAAAAGGAATTGTCAGGAGTGAAAAATATACCTCTTCCCAAGTATATTCCTCATTGGGTGACCGTTCCCCTTCCATTGTGAAGGTCTTGCCAGTACCAGTTTGGCCATAACTGCGAGAATGAAAAATGAAATAGTACCAAGAGACTCAAATTCAAAAAAAGTGAACTGTTAATAATGCTTGGCTGACTTACGCAAACACCGTACAGTTGTAGCCCATAATAACTTCGTCCAAAATGGGACACACCACACTCCGGTACACATCAATCTGCTTTGCATGAGCTCCAAAAACCTGTTGGGGCAAAGACAATACATCCATTTCTCCATGCAGTAATGCATAGCATGGCACAGCACAGTCATCAGACCAGATCAGAGAAACACCCCAGCTAGCTTCCACAAGTCCCCCACTTGCCAAGCAGTTACCATGTCAAACGTGTAAGTCTTTCGCAATGCCTTATCAGTCACTCCTCCGCTGCGGACACTGACTTCCTTTCTGGCTTGGTCACAGTCCACAACAGCATAGGAGCTTGCTTTGCATTCCGAGGCATTAAAAGGCCTAAAAAGACAGGAGTCAAGAATATCAGGTCGATACCATCGCTAACGATAATGCAAACTGATAAAGCAGTGATAGCACTTCGGTTTAAGGATCCTGAATAGTATAATTTGGTAAAAGGAACATAGAGCTTTTAACTTAATTTGTTTACCTGTTTAAAGGAAAAACTGACACAATCCAGCAGCTTCCAGACATTGTTTCTCTTACTGCCCACTGGGGGACAACCTGAGTACCTAAAACTTTTAGTCTGTTTACACGTGTACCTTTTAACTAATCCATAACATTTGTTAAGATCATTTAGATGCGCACACAGCTAACTTTCATTAGAAAGCATTGTTTGATTGGGGGTGGTGGTGGTGTGGAAGATCAAAGATACCACATACTTAGATTACAACCAAGTAGTTGTATAATAAGAGCCTTCAAAAAAGGAAAAAACTGTTGATGAGAGTTAATGTAATAGTGATTCAAGCTAACTGTAAAAATTTCCTTTTTAAAGACAGAAGCAGCAAAGTCTACACCTCCCACTGGGGAGACAACACTCTCAAGCACCAGAAATACTAACAGACTCTACTAATAGCAGAGCAGTGGACAGCAATACCAAAACATCTGTAGTGCTGATGCATTCGAATAGCATTCATGAATAGAATTTAATAAAACAGACAAAGCATTGGACTTGGGGGGGGGTGAGGGGGGGGCGGCAAGAAATCCACATAACTTTACATAAAACTCTGAATAAAAGGTAACAGAGGTGTCAGGAGTTCCCCTGACTCTTGTGGCTAACATTTCTTCCTCAACAAAGCACCGAGGCTGAAGTGGTAGATTCTAAAAAGACCACTAGACACTTGGGTGCAAGACTGACAGGTGACAACAGATGACGAAATTCTTGCTTACAGGAGCAAGTTACAGCTTCAGTTTTGGGACTTTTAAAAGCATAGGAAGGTAAACAATTATTATGTTCCACTCTGCAACGATAGAACAGCATACCAGTCAAATGCAGCAGCCTTATGTTATGATAGCCCACAGATACGAGATCAGAGCAAAATTCAGCTAGGCTGGAGCTCACATGCAGATCATCATCATGAGCCACTAGACAAGCAGCAACCTGGAATGCCACAGTGGCATTTGATCACAGTCTGAACAATAGCTTTAATACTTTTTTTCCGTTGTGAATTTATAAAAGCATAAGCACGAGGACATAATGTTTGCAAAAGGAGTTAACAACAATAACGTGTAAGCTAACACTTGCACATCTGGCTCAAAACCCCCACACTCCCAAAGGTATTTAGAACACTATTCTTAACCCACTACCGGTATCATCGTTTTATCAAGCAACACTTGAAGAGCGTCCTAAATTCGGTATCACTCTTTAAAGTCACCTCAAAATTATGAGGAGAGCTCAGTTCCTAAGTTTATACATTTTTTATGCCATACAAAAGATAATTGGCCGTTATTACTTGAAGTTGACCTCCCTCCACAGCTTTTTGTCTGTTTTCAAAGAGTCTGTATCACTGCAGCTACACGAAAGATACACGACAGCGGTTGCTCTTAAATCGCAGCGGCTTCCCAAAGGTTTTCGTAGCAAATAGAAATTCACTTGGTTTTTTTTGTGTCACGAATATCGGTCACAATAGCTCCCACCTTGCTCCTCTTAACCTTCCCAGACCGCTTCAAGGCAGAAAGCTTTTGCAGGAGGTTATTCAAGGCAGGGTTAGTTTTGCGGGAGCGGCCATTATCCCCACGGGCTGCCCGGGCCGCCGCACCGCACTACGACTAACAGCTCGGACGGGCGCTTCAAGGCGCGGTACCGAGCTGGGGGCGGCGGCGGACCTTTAATAAGGCCCTACTCGGGGGGCGGGGGGACACCACGCCGGCCTATTTCCCCGGAGCCGCCGGGCTGTAGCCGGGCAGAGCCCGGGCCGCGCAGCGCCCCACCCACACCCCGTCACGGGCCGCGGCAAGCGCTCCAGACCCGAGGGATCACGCCGCGGGGAAAGCCACCGCGCCTACCTGCACCGCACCACCACCTGGATGTTCTTGCCCTTCTCCTCCTTCTTCGCGCTGCTCTGGGCGCCGACAGAAGCCATGGCGAGCCGAGGCGCCGAACCTGCCGGAAGCTGGCGAGGCGCCAACCGCAGCGCCCCGACTACCAGGCTAACCGCTCGCTTCAGCTTCTGCCGCGCGCGCCTCCCGCCCCAGCCAATCAGCGGGAACGCTCGCGGGGCACCACGGGACGGGCTTTGGAACGCTAGCGGTGGCGCGACGGAAGCGGCGACCGCGTTACGGCCTCTGACCTCATCTGCCTGCGCCGCTCTGACGTCACACTGCAGCCTGCCGTGCAGCCGCTTTTTGCCGCCGCAGCCACGCGCGTTGGGCCGGGGGGGTTGGGGGCAGAACCCACCGCAGACTGTCCGGAGCCAGCGGCCTCTGTCCCGCTCCCGGCGGAGTTCCTCATCCCAGGCCGGCCCCAGTGCAGCCCGTCAGCGCAACGGTGACTGCCCTGGCCCTCAGGGTGTTCCGCGGCCGGTACCGCCCCGCTCAGCCCGCGGGACAACCGCGGTGTCAAGAACGAAGATAACCCGCTAAAGGCTCGGGGTGCACCGCACCCACCCGCTCCTCGAGGAAACTCCATCCTGTGAGTCCCGGGCTCAGTCGAAACCGAGGCCAGAACTGTGGGCGTACTTGATGCAGACAGGAGTGCTTTAAATCGGGTGGCTCTATAGCAGCGCAGGTCTCAGTGGAAAACAGCAGCCCAACGTCTACCCAAATTCCCTGACATCGTGTTGACCGGATGGAGTAGCAAGCTGCCACCTCCAACAGCTCATCTTACCAAAGCCAAGCAGTTTAAAGTTACCTCTTCAGTCCCATCTTTGGGTGCAGAAATAACGTTAGCTAACTCATCAGGTCACATCTTTATTTTATGACAGGAGGAGGGTGCAGTGGACTTCCAGCTGTGGGATACCATTTGCAACAAAAAGCAAGTAAAAGCAAGGAGTGGGGAAGTGTGAGATAATATCTCCCAGACTAAAATCAGGCATTAAATGTAGCACAGTGTGTTTTTTTTCTTTTTAAGCTTTGAGAAGTATTACATGGGAAAATAGATATATCTGAAGAAAGCACATTACTAGACCTGCACAGAGTGGGCTGTTTTGGGGTGGGTTTTCTTTTGCCTAGAAAAGGAGTTAAAGCAGCCAGCCACAACCACGGCTTTCCTTCGGGGAAATCTCCCCAGATAAAAAAAAAAATCCCCCCCCGGAAACTGAAACGTACGGGGTTATAACGTAACTTCTACCTTATGCAGCGTTTACACCCCGTAAACCCACTCTGCGAGGGGGGGCCCGGTTCCGATCCCGACGCGTCGGGGCCCGGTGCCTTCGGCGGGCGGGAGCGAGCTCCGGCGGCGCCCGTTCTCCCCTGGGGCTGGGGGAGGCTTTGTCACCCGCCGCCCCGGGAGATCTGCAATGTCTGCCACTCAGAACGGCACCGCGCCCACTCTGCTCCAATTACGAGGCGCCTAATTACCTTTTGTCTGGCTTTGGCCGGCAGGGACGCGGAGCCCGGCAACCAGGAAGCAGCCGGGCCGCAAGAAGGACCCTTCCCGGGCGCAACCCAGCCCTTCGGCGGGGCCGCCCCGCTGCAGCCCCAGTCGCCCCCGCCAG
>VZTM01010324.1:0-29330 GCA_013400555.1 Jacana jacana | reverse complement strand
CTCCAGCTGACTGGCGGGCTCGCTTTGCTTGTTCCCCCGCTCCCCTCAAAAAAAGCCGCCCTGGAATTTTCGTCGTGTTAAACTTGCCGCGTCGTCCTAAGCCGTAAATGTAGACAAAACCACGTTGAAATCCTTCGAAAAGAAGCGCTCGCAGAGTTGCCCAGAGCCTGCGGCAGCGCCGGGCGGTGGCACCGTGAGGGCCGCCCGGGGGACGGTGCGTCTTCCCGGCCCCAGCGGAGACAGTCCCGCCGCTGGGGGGGTAGGCGGGGGGGAGCCGTGCGGCCGCTCACCACAAGAAGAACAGCCCGGCAAAGTTCTTCCAGGCAACGGCTGGGCGAGGGAGACGGACCGAGTTCTGCTCTTTAGCGCTGTATATGTTATTTCAGTAGCAAAACCTGTATTTAGCGCTGCCCAAGAGACGTCAAAAGTAGCATCTTTTTTGGGGGGTGGGGGAAGTGAGTTCTGATGGCTCATGCCGTCAGCGCTCCTGTGTCAAAATTGGGATGTGCTGCTACTGTTGGTAATTGCTGCCTGTGCTGCAGTGTTTGAGGTAACCTGCAGCGCGCTCAGGCTGTAGTTTCTCCTGCTAGATTAATTCTCTTTGAGCATGCTAATGAATGCAATATCTGGTCTTCACTTTATATACGTGAGTGGGCCTGTTGTGTTTTCGTACTGCCTACAATCATGATTTAATCACCCGTTCAATTTTAATTGTGAGTTAGGATTTACATAAATAGTAATGTAGTGAGAGCAGTCATAGTGCTATCACATGATGGTGTTGCTTTTTTTTTTTTTTAAGATGGATATGAAAGTTGAGAAACTTTTTTTCAATTACTTGCATGTTCTCTGTGTCGCAGTTGTCGCAATTGTGTTCATACTTTCAGCTTTAAGTTCTTGCTCTCGTGCAATTTTTAACCATCTGCATATCACGTAGCAAGATAATTTCTCAGTTAGGATTTCTTATCTCATAATTTTCCTCTCCTGTACAGCATTGAAATGTATCTATTCTGGTTGGGGAGTCCCTAGAAGGGTTTATATTTGCACGTTACCCTGCCTTTTTGCTCCCTTTCTCCTTTCTGTCTTTAGTCGCTTGAAAGGCTGCGGCGTAATCCCTTAGATGAAATGGGACCTTTGGGAATTTGATCAAAGTGTCAAGGATGTAACGTATTTTGCATGTGAATACAAAAGAAGTTCCCTACCCTGTTAAGTCCAGAAGAAGAAAGAGAGCAGAGACAAAAAATTCATTGCCTCCAGTGTTCCACTGAGCTGGGAAGTCTTGGACTGGAAGCTTGGGGTCATTGCAGGTTGTTGTGGAACTCATTTACTAAAAATACTGTCACACCATTTGAGAAATCACATGTTGGGTTGATATTTTTGATATATTAATTCTATTGTATTAGATGCTTTCCTAATAATTTTGATTTATTTATCTTTTAACGAGACAGGAATCAAAAAATTTGTAATAAAATAGTCTGTAGAGGAATCAGTCGGTTTTGTTTCTGCAGTTACGTGTTTGTATGTGCATTGTCTGTCAATGTCAATTGTCTTTTTGTTCTCAGCTGTTATGATGTCTCTATGTGGATAAAACATGCTTATGAGATGGCACTGTATATACACAATAAGGTGATTTTTGATGGAGTTTGTTTGAAAGTTGCTTCACTGTAGCTTTCTGTTTAGATCTGACCTTCTGCAGCTTGTTTTTAGAATGAGTCAGAACTATAGTTTGCCTGAACAACAGAAATGGAAAAAATGCTGTGGAGTTGAGAATCTACTGACCGTGTTAGCAGTAAAACCAGAATTGAATTGTCTGAAATCATAAATGCTAAAACACAAAATAGGTAAGCAGCTAGGGCTTATTTTGTTGAAGCACCACTGACTCATGACCTGCTGGTTGCTGTAGGTGTGTTGGTTGTGTCAGAGCTGAAGTGTTAGGTAAGCGTGGCTTTTCATGGGAGATTACAATACCCTTCATAATTCAGAATCCCAAAATTCTTTCTGGTGTTGTTGCTAGATCGGATTTTCTTGACAGTTCTCTCATCTCTCTTGTTGTTATGCAGCATAACTGAAGTTTGAGTCTCATCTTGTTTTTTTTAATTTAGACCTCACAAGTTTTTCTTTTTGAGGGTATAGGACAGATGGTAGCATAAAGCGTTAAGTGAGTTGGCTTTACAAAGAGTCTCGGGCAATCTGATGTGCTACTTGCAGATAAAATGGATGGAATACACAGGAAATACAGTTAGAATAAAGCACGGAGGTCTCTCCTGTAGCACCCGGGTTTAGGTTTCCCAGTGTGCGCGGTGCCCTGTGCCAGACAGACACTGCTGCTGCACCGTGCGAGGGAAGCAGGGAAAAGTGTGAGGGAGGAAGGAAGAGAGGCTGAGAACCATTGCCTCAGGAGTGTCGGGTGCATAAGGCAATGGATTGAATTAATGGATACGTTTATGAAGAAAACTGGTAATAAACACTTCGGAGCAGCTGGTCGTGTAACGCAGAAACTCTCTCACTAGTCTTGCTCTTAGCATGCGATGTGATGAACGTGATGAAAATAACAGTGCAAGCCAAAATCCTTCACAATCAGATTTGTGAAATCATTCTGAAGATCCTATGTCACCATATCATCTAAAGACTAAAGAAAGAGAATTGTACTTACATTTTAAAAAGAACCAGTCTTTCAAGAAACGAAAGGCTTCAGAGACCTTTTGGAATTTTCCCAATTTTCAGCAGTCTTGTAACAAACTGAAACAAAGAAGTGCTAGGCAAAAATTTAATTTCCATTTTTTTCTATTTCCGGTGAACGTGGATAAAACTTGTTTACTCTGCAGTCTGTCTTCTGATGGAATGTTTGGGACAATTTGCAAAGAGACAGGAAAAGTAAGATTTAGAAATTTTAAAAACTTTTTATCCTTTACTGCTATGTCTGAAATCAGATTGTAGAAAATCCTGCCTTTTTGTTTTTGTGCTTTGGGAACTGTGGAATGGTCAAGTTAAAGACTGTAGTTTTAGGGTGGTGAATTAGCTTTATGGTGTCCTGATTGTATATCCCATCCTGTTTGAGCAACACAAAACTGTTGAAAACACACGTGGTTTTACTGCTCAGGCCAGTTACTCCACTTGGGCCTGGTCTTACCTGTGAAGCTCCCAGAGCCCTTGTTTTTGCTGAGTCCATGTGTGGTCTTGTCTCAGTGCTGCTGGTAATTCCTGTCCCACCTTTCTACTATCTGTCCCGTACGAGGTTCTGCTGCCGCGTTGGCAGCGGGGCCTGTGGCAGACCGAGTGGAACTGCAGTGGACGAGGAGCTGTAGGAGTTGGATCTGTCTGGGAAAGAGCAAGGCGGGCACCTGCCCTGGCCACCAGCATCATGAGGAAATTTTCTGAGTTGGTTACTGACAGAAAACTGCAGAATGAGGTTCTGAAAATTACTTCATTGTAGTGAGACTTTCAGAATTCTTTCAAAATTAACCACGTAACAAGATACTTATAAATATTCATTATCTGCAGACTTGCCTGATGTGGCATAATGTGTTCTTAATAACTTGGTAGCACTGATTATAACATTATGGGTCTTTGTAGTTGGAGCTTTTGTGCATGAAGTACTGTGCTGAATTCCTGATGAGTTTAAAAGTGATAAAACGTGCTAACATTTGAGCAGTCTGTCTACCCGTGTGTGCCATCAGATTTATTTACATTAGCATCAGGAATGTGTTGGGATCTTAAACATTCTCTAGCTTTGTGACAAGTCAGTTCAGGGAAGATTGATGCTTTATGGATGTTGAATATGTGAACTGTTTTGATCTCTAAATGTGTGAAAGAAGGCCTGCTAGGTTTTTAGGTTTGTCTACAGATGAACCCGTAACCTGTAAGAGTTACGGTTAGTGTCCTGAAGTATCCTTTACAGTAATGATCAGCTGAGTTGATTTAAGTTATTGTTTGTTGAAGGGGTTTTTGAGAGTACTCTTACTCTGCTCCTTTTTTTTATTTATTTTTTTATATTACACTCCTGCAGATAGAAGTTAGTAAAAACGTGTGTCTGATTTTAGGAAAAAACTCGTAGCGCCTACAGTTTAGTCTAAACGAAATAATAAATTTAATTACAGTATACAAGTGAATTGAGGAGTTAAGAGAGGAGGTAGTTCGTTGGCTGGCTTTACTGGTAATGCCCCTGTCACATCCAAGGATGTCACAATGCCACTGAATTCTACAGGTATCGTGAGGGGAGGTATGTGCAAGACAGGAGGAGGAGAGGTGATGGCCTGTAGAAAAATGAAGATTTATTTTATCATTGCAAAGCCCCAAGCTTGCAACTGAAGAAGTTCATGGCCTCCTCCAGAGCGCTCAATCCAGAGCCTTCGGTTGTCCCTCCAAGTGAGGTGGGGAAGTGCAGGCCTTCAGCCGAAGCACTCTGCTTCTTGTACTGCGGGCTCTGGCGGTGGAAGAAGCCTGCCCGTAAGTCACTGGGAGCTGACACCCAGCTGGGTCAGTAAACAGTGGGAGCTCCCTGCAGGACAGAGCAGAGAGCTCGACAAAGGGTTTGACTCACTCAGGTAAATGGGAGGCAATGATGTTTGGAATTAAAAAAAAAATAATAATAAAAAGAAATGGATATAAATAAAATACAGGTCTTGGAACGGGTGCAAAACGTGATATGGGAGATTCCTGTGGTCTCTGCAATAGTTCCAGAGACACAGAACTCGGTAGGGGTCGGGCTGCAGTCAGCACAGCAGGTGTATTCACAAGAGGGGCGAAACCCGAGTTGAAAGCAAGCCCTTCAGATTCGACTATACACAAGGGTAAGCTTAAAGTTAGTATGTTGCAGCGCCCACACATGTGTCCCTACTAATTCGGGTTCAGCTGCATAAAAGCTTTGAGCAAACCCAAAGTTTAAGGGAACTGATAAAAACTGAAAGCTAGTGTCAAAATCTGCTGAGCTGGTAAGTGTTTGCTGCCATTCATCTGGTTACTATGAACTAATGGGAGTTTGCAGCCCTTCACTTGGATCAGACCTGTGTGCCAGCATTTCACTCGAGTATGTGCAGCCAGTCCTGACAAAAAAAATCTTGGAAAGGGCTTTGGAGTTTGTGCTGTGGGGGTCATATTTTTATTAGCTAATTACATACTTGTGTTGAAGCAGCCCTCAGGAGTTTCTGCTAATTGGTTTTCAAATACGGTCCTTTAATTGATCAAACATTGAACTTAGATTTGACTACACTGGCAAATTATTAATTTAAGTAAGTTTATGAAAATAACTCTGAAAGATTAAAATAGCTTGGCAGAGTCATATATCACTTAATCCTGCTACGTTTGCAGGTAGAACCTGGCATCCCCGGAGAGCCTTGCTGGTTCCAAGGGACCGCCTGCCTGCCTGGAAAGCATTACAAAAACAGGGTCTCAAACAAGAGAATATAATTTAACCTCAAAATGCTATAATTTAAAACTCAGTGTCTGTTTTGGCATACTTTTCTTGTACAAGTGAAGTAATTTTGATGATGAGGAAGAGTGTTTATATTTCTTAGTAATTGAATAGGGACATTGCTCTCGGTCGAAGCATCCCTGTTCTTTTGTTCCTAGTTTTGTCATCTTGCCACCTGTTGCTGCTGTTTTGTGAAAACAGCATGACAATATTTCTTCTAATGGCGTTTTTATGATATTAGCTCAGCAATAAACAGCATCTAGTTTGTGGGTGGATTTCTTTGCTGCTGACCATCAGCATTCAATGCTCACTGTAACGACAGCATGGCGAGCAGATACAGCACATGTATTGAGCCAGCATCTG
This sequence comes from Jacana jacana, assembly GCA_013400555.1. Classification (NCBI taxonomy): domain Eukaryota; kingdom Metazoa; phylum Chordata; class Aves; order Charadriiformes; family Jacanidae; genus Jacana; species Jacana jacana. The sequence continues at coordinate 23,560 of VZTM01010324.1, read as the reverse complement.
AACACAACTTTAGGAATTAAGCTACTTTTCAAGAAACTGCAAGAAACATAGAATTCCTTCTGTTCCTGTTACCTTTTTTCCCTATCAGGGAAAGCAGTTCTATTATCAAAAAGTGCTTTGTAGTGGTTTAGAATCCTTGAGTGAAAGAATGGAACATCGTGTTTATTGTTACAAAGAAGTTGTACTTCAGAGAACCTCAAAGTTGCACAGAAAAGCACTCAAATGAGGGAGTGTTTAATATCATGTCTTACAGTTTACCTCTTAAGAAAAATTAATTGTACACATGCTCTATCTTAAGTGAAATTTTATTTTCTAGCTATTGTATCGCAGTAACACATCACCATGAGGAAGGGTGCTTAAGCAGGGAGGTATTGGTGGTGGTCTTTCGACGCGTTGCCTTCCAGGGGTGTTGTGTAGTAGTTCTGTTCTTGCTTTTATATGGGTTTGCAGTACAATAATTGTGGGTTACTCACGCAAACCCGTTTGCAGTGGAAAAGAATGTTGTCACAGTGCCCATTGAAGTAACAGTGAAGGTGGAGATAACAAGTTTAGGTCTTTGGTTTGAAGGCTTAATTACCAATATTAACCTTTTGAAAATGGTAGGTTTTTCCTGTACTGAAACTTGACTACTAAGCTGGAGGTAGCCTATGAAGGAAGCAGAAGTAGGAGATGATAATAAAATGAACTGGAGGTGTACAGCTTCACAAGACATCAATTGAGATCTCCTAAGATTTCACGGAACCTGCGTAAGTTGATGAATCACTTGGGAAAGATGAGTCATCCCAACAAAGAGTAAAGTTCTGTGACTTAATGCTGTGGTGTAGCAATAATAAGGAGATACCAGATAACAAGGAAACTGTATAACATTTAAAAAACAAAAACAAAACAAAAAACAACAACAACAACAAACACACAAAACCCCAACAAAACAATGAAAAGTTTATAGTATATATGCATCTTATGATAAACAACTGGTGTCTTATTGAGATGGAATGTTTTAGCTGAAAACCAAGTTATAGGTGTTCCTTAGCAGAGGTGAAATCAGGAGATTCAGAGACCTCCTTGCTCTCTTATGTACTTGTATTTGCCAATCCAATAGAATTGTGTGCAAGTGAAAAACAATTAACAGTTTAGTTACTGATTTTCATCTAGTATCTGTTACAGATACTAGATAGCAGATGCTAGAAACTACTATCTGTTCTGGCTTCTTAAATTGTACACAGTATCTCAAGCTTAGTAGAATATTTATACTTAGGACTATGAATTTCAAACGAGAGCGTAGACATTCAAATTTAAATTCAGCATTTCAGTTCCTGTTTAGTGATCGCCTTTGCAGGTTGTTTTTGGTTTTGTTGTTGTTTTTTTTTTAAGAAATTCATAGTGTGAAAACCATGTTTTACTAGTGGAAGTGTTTCTAAAATGCATTGAGCTGCATATTTTAAAAAGCTACTTCATATTGCTTATGGCTCTTTCTTAGAGACATTCAGATTCTGATTATTCTTTGATGCTTTCCGTACTTGGTGCTTCTGTTTTTTTTTTCTTTTGAATTCTAATTCCTGTTTGTAATTTTATATAAGGGTGCATTATGAGTGAAGTCTATTTAAAAGTTCAAAAGTAATCTTTTAACTTCTTTCAAAAGTATTCAAAGATCTAATGCTTACTTCACTGCTTTTTATTTTTTGTAACAATATCTTCTCCAGTTTACATACATGTCTCCTTCCTTAAACATAAATCCAGTCTTATACAAACTCACTCTGCTGCAGGTAAAATCTTAATTTTCTGTTTGTGAAACACTGTTTTTCACTGATTGGACGTTAATAATTCATAATTCACATCATAATTCACCACAGATGCATTCATAAGCTTTCTATCCTTAACATGCTGTTAATAGTGAGCTCTTTATCAGCATCATTATACTATACAGCAGCAACATTGGTTACTGTGCTTCTGTCGGCTTTAAGCTGGCTGGTTTTGTGCCATAGAATCATGGGAATAAATGGGAAGGAGGTAATCCAGAGGGAGAGGAGCTTGCAGAACTGCTTCCTGTTTCGAGAATGATACTGTATTTTTGGAAGGATATTTTATTAGCTGACTTGCTCTTTCATTTGTAATTTTAAACTGTAAATAACATACATAATCAGATTTTACTTTCCAAGGTTGGTTGTTGTGTATCTGCTAACACTGAGTAATCAGTCAAGGGGCCACTCAGAGAACTAGTTCATGTCAGAACTGAAGAGCTGAAACAAGTATGTTGACAACTGAACAGTTATTGGTGTTCCACAAGCCATATGGTCTCAAGGCTTGTATGTAGCCTGAATACTTGGATGAAGTTCCTCAAACCATAAAACATGAAAATGGAAAAGTAAATATTGTGAAATTCCTTGTTATCTCTGTGCTACCGACAGACCATGCAGAATTTCTCATGCCTCTGTGCGTGTTGTGGTGAGGAGTTAGTTAGATCTGATTTTCTTTGTAAGGGCAATTAATTCAGCTATGACCGATGAAGCTCTTGTAATATGGCAAGCAACATTTTGCCCTAGGCAAAGATTGAGTTTGGTTGGTACTATATATTGCAGGCCTTGTTCTAAAACCCTTCCTGTAGAACAGGTTAGAATTCAGTTGCTGTTGTATACAGGAGCACACGACATCGTTGGTTCAGAGCATAATGCTTTCCTTTCCAGTTTCTGGGAGTTGCTTGTTGGTGTTTGTAAGTGTGGTTGGTTCGGGATTTTTATGTGTTGGTGGGTTTTGTTTGTTTGTTTTTTTCATGTGCAGCCAAGTGCTTCCACTTTACCTCCCCAAGTATCCAAGTCTGAATGTCTCACCTTTTCACTTGGCATTTAAAAATATCGAATAACCAGTTTGTACTTTCAGAATCACACTTAGTTTCTTAGCACTTCAAAATTGTTCCATTAAAATAAGCACATCTTGTAGCGTGTCTTTTAAACTGACAGAAATTTAAACACGTGAGACGGTCTGTTTCTGGCAATTCTGCAGTATGCTTTTATTTTTATGGCAATATTTTAGATGGTGTCACTCTTTCTTGCTTGAGTATACAAATCCAATTAGTAAATCTTTGTGTACCTGACAATTGCAAAGTTACAATATTCATAGTATAATGAGCAATTCAGATCCGTTAAATGGTTCCCTGAAGCCTGAGAGAATACTTGAGATACCAATGTGTGCTTCACTTGATTTTGTTTCTGTCCTACTTGAGTAAGGGGACGTTTTTTCTTTACTAAGTTATTTTTGTAATTACTGTTAATATGAAACTGGAAACGTTCATTTGCATGATCTACAGTTTCATCATGTTGCTTGGTCTTCAAGGCTATTTATTTATTTAAACAATATCTCTTAGGATCTGAACTATACCTTTAGGCCAGTTCTATGAATTCTGCACAGAACTAAATTTGCCATCAGTATTGTCCAGTATTCTCTAACATAATACTGAAATACTAGAAGGCTTTAATTAAAATTGTTAAGGAAATGTCTTCTGTTTTCTTTAAGGTTTCAGAAGGAGACAAACAACAAAATGAACAATCCAACTATTAAGAGAATAACAGATGAAATTATCAAATCACCTGAGGATAAACGAGAATATCGTGGACTGGAATTGGCAAATGGCATTAAAGCTCTTCTCATTAGTGACCCAACCACAGATAAGTCTTCAGCAGCACTTGATGTGCACATAGGTATTTAATGCATGTTGCGTTCACTGTGTCATTAATAAAAATGCTTTAAGTTTTGTTATCTTAAATTGCAAATAAGCTGACAGGTGTGGTATACGGTTGGCATCCTAGCCTTTTATTGTAATTTAGAGTTTAATTCTTTGACACATCAAGTTAAAAGTTATTAGAGCTAATTAAATTATCTTATTGTACTCTCTGTTTACTCAAGTGTAGCTCAGTCAATAGAAAGACTTCTTTTAACCATTAAGTTTCATGTTATGAAAGATCTTTTGTAAGCAGAAAAGGCATGAATGTAAGTGCAATTATTTCAGACAGCTCCATCTGTCATGTCAGACTTTTTTTTTCTTCATGTTGAGTTGTTGATGTGTAGAGGGTGAGAAGGTGCTGTAGTACTGGAGGAGTTGGAGCGGCACTCCATACCTCCAATGATGCTTAAATGTGCAAAGGGAAGTACTGGGAATAGAAAGAGAAGGCAGTTCCTGTGGCTCTTTCTTATATCTGAGGTATTTCTCAAGCTTGTGTAGCTTCTCAGTTGCTTGGAAAGTATGTGTGCACCTGCTTCCTAAGCATCCTTACTCGTTACCTAAGCATATTCTTGCCGTATTTGTAGCAGAGACCTCTTGCTGCTGTTGGTGTTAGGACAGAAGAAGTAGAGTACCCTTGAAAACTTTTGGTCTTTCTTCTTCAGGAGATGGCTGTCACTATGTAGTGCCATTATCTAGTTCAGAGGATCCCACAAGAGGTTTTGTTAGGCACTGTGACAGTAATAGGTAACTGCAGCGTCCAGTTCCTGCACACGTACTGGAGGAATTGTGTCTGTTGCCTCCATCCCTGCCCTCCCATTGAGCATTGTTGCACAGTCCAAAGGGCTGCCAGCCTTAAACTTCCATCTCTCTGGCTTCTGTTCTTGCACATCATTGTGGTGGTATACCCTGTCTGCCTTCACACCGACTGGCTGGTCACCGGTAGCTGCTTGTGTTCGGGCAACTACAGGTTATCACTCGTCCTATAAACCACAGGGTAAATAGCTCCTTAATTGCAGTTGGCAGTCACTGCCTGTAAACACAGGGCAGTTATTAAAGTCAAGGTATAGAAGTCAGAACATTGTGATCTGCCAGGTCTTTACAGACTGAGTCATGGAATTTAATTGAAAAATTGTCTCTATAAGGCAATGTAGACTGATCTGGAGAGGCAATTGGAGACACAAACTGGTTCAGTTACTCATTCTATTTTAAATTTTTTTTTTCAAATTAAGTTTGGTTGATTATAGCTACACAAGTGTCTGCTTTCATCTACAGAATTGATCCATTGCCTGAGGCAACATACTGTAATGTAAAGCGCTTTAAAAGACTTCTTAGTTTTACTTTTTATGAATGGTTACATGAAACTTTCCCTCCTGCAGGTTCCTTGTCTGATCCTCCCAACATTGCTGGGCTTAGTCATTTTTGTGAGCATATGCTGTTCCTGGGAACCAAGAAATACCCAAAAGAGAATGAGTATAGCCAATTTCTTAGTGAGCATGCTGGGAGCTCAAATGCTTTCACGAGTGGAGAACATACCAACTATTACTTTGATGTGTCGCATGAACATCTAGAAGGTGCACTGGACAGGTAAACACATACTTTTTAATATATATTTAATATTTTATTAGATAGGTGCTATTTGAAATTGTGTAAAAGTGGTTTGTTTGGGTTTTTTTATATAGTTTTATCATGATATCAAAGAAAAGGTTGAGAGCACTATCTTTTAAAACTTATGTTGATAGTTTTCAGTTCAAAAGTTCTGCTCAGATTTTTTCAGCCGGGAGAGTTCTTTACTGAAGCAGAATTTTTGAAGTTCAAAGGTTGTATTTACATTTAATGCTTTGAAATGTGGGACACAGAATATGACCGTGAACTTATGTGTACTCTGTGTTATCAAATGCTATCCTATGTATACTTCCTACACATAGGATCCTTATTTCATTGACAGCAAAAGAAGGATGGAATCTAGACATAGGTTTGGATGCCTGTAGTAAAGGAAACTCACTGAAATCTGCCTTTTGTGGGAGGGGACAGAAACTGAAAGGTGTGTAGTCAGTGAGGTAAAGAATGGATTTTCCCTTTGGGTATCTGACAAGACTGATTGGATGTGTTTTGATTAAGAGCCTCTAGCTAAACTTCAAAACAGTAGGAAATTTCAGGATATGAATTACGACGCAAGGTCCTTGATCCTTGGAGTACCTTATATGATGAATATGTTGTCTGCATTTATAGTTAAAGAAAATGAGAAATACAGTGAATCGATGTCAAAACTGCTACAGACATAAGTTCTGCATTAAAAAATACTAAGCTGTTTTCAGGAGCTGACTACTTTTCTGTTACTGTTTACATACAGTACTCTTGACTTGAATTAAAATTTTTCTGTTCAGATTTGCCCAGTTTTTCCTGTGCCCTTTGTTTGATGAAAGCTGCAAAGACAGGGAAGTGAATGCTGTTGATTCTGAGCATGAGAAGAATCTGATGAATGATGCCTGGAGGTTGTTTCAATTAGAGAAAGCTACTGGAAACCCCCACCATCCCTTCAGTAAATTTGGAACAGGTTTGTCAGAATGTAATTATCCATCCATTGGAGTTCTGTGTAACACACATAATATTACTGTTTATATAAAATGGTTAAAGACAGACTGAAACAATTCCCTTTTTTTCTTCTCCCTACGTGTTTATTAGGGTGCTTTATCACATTTTCCACATGGTGGACCAAACAGAGCTTGACAAAACCATAGGAAACAGAGTGATTCAAGACTTTGTACAGTGATGAAGCATCCTTTATGATTCTGATAATTACTGCAGTGAACGCTGTTTTCTAATTACTGGATTTGTCATTATTTGGTACTGTTAGGTCTTTGTGCCTGACAAAGTGAATGACCTGTGTTTAAATTGTTGCTGGCCACATGCTCTTCTTGCTAACTAGTGTTTCAGTAGGACTTGATGACAGTGACTAGGTTGAGTCAGAAAGATCAGAAAAGAAATGTGAAAATTCCCGAGTAAGAATACAACAACCGAATCTAAGCCACAACAGTAGTAGATGGATAGACAAAGTGGTCGGGGACAAATCCTAGTCTTGCAGCTGTAGGGTTTTTTTCTGGCTTTATTATTCACAGAATGCTTAGTTCCAATATGAAGTTTAACACTCCTAAAACGTCAATTTAAAAACCATTAAAGTTAGATACAATAGTTATGGTCAAACCCACAAATGTTTCATGCTCTGGCAGAAGTATACATGTTTTTCTGTTTTTTTCCCCTCATAGAAGTTATTTTCTACATTAATTTATTTTTGAAAGTATCAAAGTAACAGGGCTATTAATTGATGCACTGCGCTGTTTGAATGTGTTTTGTGGCTGGGTCTTTGCTGGATGCATAGCTGATGCAAATATTGGCTACAGTACCTTAAGGTGTACGTGTGACTGCAGGATTTGTGCGCTGGCCATACATGCAGAGTAGGCGTGCTCTCACAGGCCTCCCTTTCTTGCTGGTTCTCCTGTAAAGACACAAGTCAACCTTTCTGCTCTATTTTCTTGCCATATTCTTTCTCCTCATCACTTGTTCTCATTCATACTTGGCCTGGTTGTGGCTTAAGGGTGTTACCGATCTCAAAGTTAACAGACAGAGTATAGCATATAATTAGAGTATATTAATTTAATATACTAGGTTATAATGTGTGGCACATGATGCCGCAAATAATTTCACACAGTGATTCTTGTGACAGGAGTGTGTATATGGGAGTAAAACCTATTCCAAATATGCCAAAGAAGAACCTTTTTCTTTTTCTGAATTAGAACCTGTGCTTGCTGGCATTGATTTGAAATAACCTATTCAAATTACAAAGATGTATTTGTAAGACTAAAACATTCTCGATTCTCTAGGAACGTGCAGATTGAGAGTGGAAGTATTTATTGTCTCTGAGACAATATTGGTCCAGTTTACTTATTATACATAGTAATTATTTTTAAAATTACTGCCCACCTGGAGGCAAGCAGATGTATTTTTATCTTTCTGATTTGTAAATTCATAAACATCAAGTATTGTTAACTTTGGGTTTTTTTGAAATGTTACAGGAAACAAACTCACTCTGGAAACTAGACCAACCAAAGAAGGAATAGATGTAAGACAAGAGCTATTGAAGTTCCATTCTACTTACTATTCATCGAATTTGATGGCTATATGTGTTTTAGGAAGAGGTCAGTTTTGCTCTGTTGGTTGAGTAACACTTTGCACGTATTTATGTTTGAAGGAAATGAAGTGTATGCAAGTGTCTGCAGAAGGGGGGGAAAAAGTGAAACTTGTACAGACCAAACAAAATGATATGTTTAGTGAAGTCTCCCAAGCAACTTGCAATGTGTTTTACAACAGAAAAAATAAGCTGAAAGTTTTAAATCCATTATCAAGTCAGCAGTAGCTGTCATCGTACGTTTTGTGACGTAGGCGGACACCGCTGGTTTCGGGCGTTGGGAGGGCTTTTGATACTCTTCCTGTTCTAGACTTATGCTTCCACTACAAGAATGTCTGCTTTATGCTGTGGAAAATTTCTTGTAAAACGACCTAAATTCAGGATTTTAACAGGAATTAATTGTATTTTGTAGTAAAAACCCCATATGTGCAGATCTCAGAAATGCTTGTATGGGAACAAATTTAAAGACTGTTTTCTCATGTTGTTGATACCGAAGAAAGTTTTTTTCCGCCGTTGAATTCTTTCAATGTGAGTTGCCCTTGTAAATATCAATATAAAAGTTGGATGTGTGTTTTGCTGACATGTATAAAAAGTCGTGGCCTTTAACAGAATTCCATCCAGGTCACAACATTTTATTATACACTGACCCATCTCAGTTTGCACCGTTTGGGTTTTCCCCCTGCGTAGTTCTCTGAGCGGTGTAGAAGCATGCCTGTGTGGGGCAGGGAAGATTCTGCTCAGTCAACCTGGGCTTGTTCGGACTGAAGAGGTGACTGCTTTTTGAAATCTTTCATGGATTAAGGTTGTACTTTGAGACATTCATGAAATACCCAGTGTTTTCTTCACCACTCACCCTTTGAAAGGTGTGTGCTAAAAAACTTGCCTGATGAATCTTTCTTATTATCACACTGAGAAGTGATCCAAATGCACTTCTTTAAGCAGATAGCTCTTTTTAAGTCAGTATTTCAACAGAAGCAGTATAGGTCAATTTAAGTGAATTCAGGCACAACATCAAATTCTTTCCATGATGCTTCTCTTCTGGTGTTTGGAGAGTGCTGGAGTCATGGACTGAAACTAGACTGGATATAAAAGTAGAAGTGCTTAAAGAGGTCACGGATATGTGCGTAGTTTCAAGGCGCTGAGGACAGAAGACCCTGGCTCACAGTATGCTGGAAGTACTGGATGTGAACTGAGGCTGAAGAAAATGCAGGTTCTGGCAAAGGTGCTTTCACTCTGGAATACTCACTGCTGTAATTCCAAGTCCCTTAAACTTCTTGTGGAATGTTTATTTTTGAAAATGTTCAGTATCTGACATGTATTTTCTTCAGTTCCAGCTTAGATTGATCAGTAAAATTTAAAGATTTTTTTTTATTCCAGTTACAGGATTTATTTTAATCATACTTGAAGCCTTCCTTTAATAAGCATGGTGCTATAGCATATTATAGTTCAAAACTCCAGTATTAATATAGATTTCCTTTTGAAATGAATCGTCAGCGTATCATTAAAACTACTTTTCTGTATAATTCATGTCTCCCCCAAAGAATATACCAAATCCAAATTTGCCAGAATCTTCAGATAATGATTATGCTTTTTCTAATGTTTCTGTTTTCTAGAGTCCTTGGATGAGTTGACTTGCTTAGTCGTAAAGTTATTTTCAGGAGTAGAGAATAAAAATGTCCCTATACCAGAGTTTCCTGAACATCCTTTCCAAGAAGAACATCTCCGGGTACGTATAGAGATACACCTTCCATCACGAGTGTGTACCTTAAATGATAGGACTTATGTTTCAGTAATACATTTTGCACTTTGGTATCAGTGTCCCTGTTAAGCTCCATATTTTGATCTTAATTTTCTCTCCACCTTTCCATGCTGAGTATAGTATAGAACTGTGTAGTTTTTAGTAAAGAGTGTGCATTTGGTTCCAGCCAGAAGCGACTAAGAGGCTATTAATTCCCTTTTTGTTTGCATCATGAATGTTTAAAGAGTTGCCCTAAGTTTTACATACCTTTAGTTTCGAGATTTTGTCGATATATTTGTAATAAAACGTGTGTGTGAAGGAACATGATACGTACTCCTGAGATGAATAAAATAATGAGTTTTGTTTTGTTTATGAATCTTGTTTATTTTTCTCCCTCAGCAACTGTACAAAGTGGTACCTATTAAGGACATTAGAAATCTTTATGTCACATTTCCTATACCAGACCTTCAGAAGTATTATAAATCAAACCCTGGCCATTACCTTGGTCACCTGATTGGACATGAAGGCCCAGGGAGTCTTTTATCAGAACTTAAAGCCAAAGGTAAGTCCTCTGAAGGTGGAGAGTCACAAAGTAATTTAATACACAGCTTTTTAAAGCTTACTTGCATTTCACTTAAAATTGACCTTTGTATATTAGATTTAAAGCCCCCAACTGTTTGAATAATTTGAGTTATAAGTTGCTTTTGCTTTATTTTTGTTTCTGTGCGTAAAAATAAATAACAGGTACTGTGACTGCTGAGGCTATTATTTCTTGCGCTCCCCTTTACCTGCTCCTCTTGAGGGACAGTTGGGTGAACTTTGGCAGAATCATAGAATCACTCAGGTTGGAAGAGACCCTTGGGATCATGGAGTCCAACCATCAGCCCCGCTCTACAAAGTTCTCCCCTACACCAGATCCCCCAACACCACATCTCATCGACTCTTAAAACACATTCAGTGATACCATCTGTGTTCTTTCACTGACTTAAGAGACTGCTGTCAGGTCTCTTAATGTCTGGAAGACTATGAGAGGGTATTTTTTCCTATTTTTGTTTATATTACGGTGTAACAAACAGAAATAAATTACCTAGTAATCAAATGATCTCGGGTCTGTCATATCACTCTGAGCACAAAGTCTGTTAGGTGTGACTTGTGTTTAACTTGCGCTGTTGCTATAGGTGTTAAGGAAGAGAATAACATGTAAAGTAGTCAAAAATAAAATAAAAAAAAATGTCGCTGAGGCATCCAAAAAGTAGTAGTTTTTTTACAGATTTGTCCATGTAATATATTTTTTCTTTGATTTCAAAGGATGGGTAAATACTCTTGTTGGAGGACAGAAGGAGGGTGCTAGAGGTTTCATGTTTTTCATCATTAATGTGGACTTGACAGAGGAAGGACTGTGTAAGTGAAGCACTGCATCTCCATTCTGTGTTATTCCTGATCTGATGGGTTTGTGTTTGTATCCAAAGAGTCTAATGGTGTTGATAGCTTGAAAGCCAATTTCTTTTAATTGTTTTTTCTTCTGTGTTTAGATCCTCTTAGTACGCTAGCATAATCTAACATAATAAATCTAATTACTTGAGTTTATAATAAATAAATAAAAGTATTTAATTAAATATTTTAAAGTATAAAAGGAAAGCTGTTAATACCTACTTATTGATATGACTTAGGCCTGAATTAAATTATATTATAAATCAGTATCTTAACATAAGACATGTTTAATGCAGTTTTCAGAATTAGCTAGGTACCTAAACACTTACCTTAAACTCAGATCTGAGAAAGACCTGCTTAACTTTGCCAGAGGGATTGCATGTGTGCTTAAACGTCTTGATGTGTCAGAGTGAAACCATACACATTTGTGCTCATCGGAGTTTTTTCTTTGTCCAGAATGAGCGTATTATTAAGCAAGTGCTCTTTCTTTGCAGTGCATGTTGAAGATATTATTTTGCACATGTTTCAATATATTCAAAAACTACGTACAGAAGGACCTCAAGAATGGGTTTTCCAAGAGTGCAAGGTACAGTGATTGAAACTTGAAATGTGGAGTGGTTGTATTTTTACACATTTTCGGATTATACATGGAAACAGATTCTTTGGTTTGGAAATAGCTTTTAATAATCACATGGTAATTGAGGTTGTTTTGCATGATGCAACATGACACAAATGACAAGTACATTAGGAGTATATTTTCTTAATGTAGATGTGAAATGCTCTCATACAGATAGGAGTTGCCATTTCATGATAGCATAATAGAGGTGGAGGAAGAAGTAGCTTACCCTATTTGCAGGGACTTTGTATAACCATCACAGAATGGTTGGGGTTGGAAGGAGCCTCTAGAGATCATCCGGTCCAACCCCCTGCCAGAGCAGGGTCACCCGTAGTGCGTTGGACCAGAACACAGCCAGGCAGGGTTTGAATGTCTGCAGAGGAGGAGACTCCACCACCTCTCTGGGCAGCCTGTTCCAGGGCTCTGCCATCCTCAAAGGAAAGAAGCTCCTCGTCCTTATGTTGTGATGTGTTTGTTTCCCCTTGTCTTGTCAGTGGGCACCACTGAGAAGAGTCTGGCCCCATCCTCTTGCCACCCTCCCTTTAGCTGTTGCTTAGTGTCAAGGAGAGCCCCAGGGCTTTTAGCCTCTCCTCAGCAGAGAGATGCTTCGGTCCCTTCATCATCTTCATAGCCCTTTGCTAGACTCTCTCCAGCAGTTCCTTGTCTTTCTTGGAACTGAGGAGCCCAGCACTGGACCCAGTGCTCCAGATGTGAACCTACCAGGGCAGAGCAGAAGCGGGAGGATGATCTCCCTCCACCTGCGGCCACGCTCCTTTTAATGCATCCCAGGAGATGGAGATGAGGCTGACTGGTCTGTAGTTGCCTCAGTCTTCCTTCTTGCCCTTTTTGAAGACTGATGTGACATTAGCTTTCCTCCCATCATGAGGCACTGCTCCTGTTCTCCAGGACGTTTTAAAGATGACATTGCAGTAACATCTGCCAGTTCCATCAGCCGTGGCAGAGTGCATCCCATTAGGACCCATGGATCTGCTGGTGTCCAGGTTGCCTACTTTAGTCTTCGCTGAAGGTGGAGCTTGGGGAAGCGTTTGCTGTGAGGGGTGATGTTGAATTGGAAAACGGAAATGGCTGGTCATCCACCCCTCATCTTCTTTCACACAGTGAACATTGCACAGGAACACTACGTATTGGTTGTATCAAATATGGCATGTTTCCCAAGTACCAGGAAATTTAAATACATGAGATACAGGACAGATCTCTTGGTATTGAACAGGACTTACATGACTTGTGTAACACGTCCCATCCTGAGACTGTCTGAAATTGCTTGTGAGTTTTGTGCAACTTGAATATTGCTGGAAATGTTTGCCTTAGGTACCTGTCTTACTATATCCTGGTACAACAAAACTTCCTTTTCTTCTGTTCTAAAAAGGAATTAAGTAGGCAATAATTATTCTTAAAATGGTCTTTAATACATTATTTTCAACCCTTCCTACACTGTTTCCCAGGATCTAAATGCTGTGGCATTCAGATTTAAAGACAAAGAACGACCACGAGGTTATACATCGAAGCTTGGAGGAATGTTGCATGTAAGTACTTGTGGGTTTTTTGTTCTGTTCCTGTATTTTTTACAAAATGTAGCAATTGTTTAGTAGTATGTTTGATTATACTCTTAATAAATACAGGTATTTGTGAAGGCCCTGTGTACATCTTGAGCTTAGGAAGCTGGTACGCTGCATAGATCTTAGTTCTGGCAGACAACAGGTCCCATTTCCTTCACTCTCTACTAGTTTATACTTCTATGCTTGGTAGAATTGTTCTGGCGTAACTAACTGGAGTGGCTATTTGATCTGTCTCAGCATTTCTTAATGTACATATGTACCTTGCTATTACATATCTACATGATAGTATTTCTCTAATTTCCCTAGAGAACATTTAGCTATCATAAGCACAAGCACTCTATTCCTAAATGCTTCCATAGTTAACAATGTTAAAATACTGCAGTAAGCAGAATGTTCAAATTCAGACAGCAAATCAGAAATGTTTGACACTACGAATGTGGTTACATGGTGGTACCAAAAGTGAAGTTCTCATGCTTCTTGCAGAGTTCAGTTCCCTTGGTTTGCTTTAAAGGAAGATTTAGACAGGTTTTTATTTGTCTAGTGAAATTTATGCAGTTTGTATACCTTTCAGCCATTCTGTATTGCATAGCTCACGTGTTTGTCTGCTCAGAGGCATTTCTGGTTTCTTTGCAGGAATTCTTGGTAATGCTCCTACACCTTTAATTTGTGGAGTCTCAAACAACAGCTGTCTTCCATTCCAGAATTGTCTTTCTGTTTATACTAAAAGCAGTAGCCAACTAAACCCACTTAAATGGATATTTAAAGCAGCTCCTATTTGAGATGCCGTCTTTTGCTTTTGTTCTGTCAAGTGCATAAAATCTCTTTAACAAATGGACTTCTGGAACAGTCCTTCAGTGGTCTCTTGTTGGGTCATTCCCGGTTACAATTGCTGTCTCCCAGACTCAGGGCAGGAAGTTGCCAGCAGGGCTCCATTCAGGACACTGCTTTCCTTCTGCTGCGCTTTGCAGTCGGAATGGTAATTCTCATTCTGCTGGTAGTTACTAAACGCTAACAGAAAAACAACTTGTGTAGTTCTCTTTATTGCCACTGACTCATACTAAGGTTATGCTTTGAATTAACCAAACCAGAAGTGCTGTTTGGTGATTTCATGCCTTTATGAATAATTGCTGGAGAAGAACCGGTGTACAAGGTAGCAGGAGTAAAAGTCATGTCGTAATTGTTACGTATTTTCCAAAAGGATGTAAAAAATCTTTTTACTCCAGAAAACAGAAGTTTCTCTTTATAGCACATTTGTGCTGGTCCAAGGATTCCTCACTGAGGTCTTGCTGTCAAATAATATTTCATATTTGTCATGTGTGGGCTTGATGTTTTCCAGGTAGTTGTTCCTCGGTTTGCAGCACCCTTTTTTGTGGTTTTGTTTTGTCTCCTTAATTGTGTAATTTTAAAAATTTTGTTCTAATCTGATTATCATATTTAGATTGGTCCAGTCTGTTTTATTTTAGTTATGTTATGCTATGACCTTGATGAAAAGTAGTCACAGAATGGTTGGGGTGGGACTGGACCTCTGGGCGTTGTCTCATCCAACCCTCCTGCTCAAGCGATAAAAAAGTAAAAAGTAACCAAATAGAAATTTCTATGTTTGGTTCAGTTGGTGGACAAACTGTGGCCTGTGTTTGTAAAGGAAATAGGGTAGATTTTTGGTCACTAAATCTGTATTGTCTTGGTAATTTCAGATTAGAAGTGAATACATTGCTTAAAACTACCCCTTCAAATTGCTTATTCTGCAAAGCTGTTGATGCAGAATGTAGTTAAAGGAACATTCTTCAGGGCAGGACGAATCTTTTGGACAGGACCTTTCAAATTCTAGATCTTCAGCATTCACATGTGAATTGTTTGTGACACAGGTTTGGTTCATTGTACACACACAGACAGAGCACACTCCGCTGTAGTTTGGACGTACAGTGTCTGTCATTCAGAAAGGCCTTTTATCATTATTCTGGTAAAAAAAAAAAAAAAGTGTCTCCTATATGGCAAACTGCAGGTAGTCAGTGCTTAGGTCACCTGGCATTTGTCCCATGGTAAACGGGTATCAACTAAGTTTTCCTGTCACACACACTAAGAATTCCTCTGAAAATTCTTACTGCTTTTTCTTCTTGAGTTGCAGCGGACCTTACGAGGCTTTCAGTTTGATCCTAAATAAAAAATTAGAATTAACATTGTGTAAGTTTATACTACATTTTTTGATAATTTAAATGTACTTTCCTTTAAATTACTGAAACTAAAAATTGAATTCTTAGGAAATCCTAAAAAAACTTAGTGGATTTTTCGTTTTGTTTTTCTTTTTTTGTTTCGTTACGCTTTGTTTTTCCCAAATGCGCGCTAGTGAGTACTTGGGTGTTCTTTTGTCTTTAAAAATATCCTCCAGGGGTCAGCATTTGCTATGTTGTTTTTACCTTAGTTCAAAATGGTATTTAAAGGTGGATGGCTTTTATATTTAGACATAAATATATTTCAAGATAAAAGAATGGTAATATACAGTATATAAAAGTACCTGATATGGGAGAAGTATGATTGCATAGTTAGAGTACTGCTCTGTCTTGTTTAATTTTAAAAGAAAGATTTTAAGACCTCTATGCACTTCTAATTTGAAATTGCCAAAGTAATACAGATTTAGTGACCAGAAGTATACGCTTTTTTTTCCTTTACAAAACAGTAATTTTTTCCATGCTTCATCTTTGTATAATCCATCTGCGTGTTTCTGGGCTTTTTTTTTTTAGTATTATCCAATAGAAGAAGTATTGGCTGCCGAATATTTGCTTGAAGAATTCAGGCCTGACTTAATAGAGATGGTACTGGATAAGTTGAGACCAGAAAATGTTCGGTAAGTCAAACTGCAATAACTTTTAATTTGAACCCAAACAAGTGTAGGGTCCTGCACCTGGGGAGGAAGGATGCCAGGCGCCAATATAGATTAGGGACAGGCCTGCTGGAAAGTGCTTCTGGGGAGAAGGATCTGTGGGTCCTGGTAGACGGTAAACTGTCCATGAGCCAGCAATGTACTCTTGTAGCCAAGAGGCCAATGGAATCCTGGGCTGCTTAGGGGGAAGAGTGTGGCCAGTAGGTGGAGGGAGGTCATTCTCCTCCTCTGCTCTGCACTGGTGAGGTCACAACTGGACTCCTGCCTTCAGTGCTGGGCTCCCCAGTTCAAGAGAGACAGGGAACTACTGGAGAGAGTCCAGTGTAGGGCAACCAGGATGATGGAGGGACTGGAGCACCTCCCTGATGAGGAAAGGCTGAGAGAGCTGGGGCTCTTTAGCCGGGAGAAGAGAAGGCTGAGGGGAGACCTTATCAATGTTCACAAGGATCTGAAGGGTGGGTTGAAGGAGGGTGGAGCTCAGTGGTTCCCAGTGACAGGATGAGGGACAATGGGCACAAGCTGGAACACAGGAAGTTCCATTTGAATATGAGGAACTTGTTTGGGGCGAGGGTGGCAGAGCCCTGGCAGAGGCTGCCCAGGGAAGGTGTGGAGTCCCCTTCTCTGGAGACCTTCAAGCCCTGCCTGGATGCCGTCCTGAGTGACGTGCTCTGGGCTGCTTTAGCAGGGGGGGTGGATTGGATGGTCCCTAGAGGTCCCTTCCAGCTCTGACATTGCTGTGATTATAGGAAAGCAGATGAACTAATGGAAACACAAATCCTTAGGTGTTTCTTACAGCTCCAAAATAAATGACACTGAAAAAGGGCTGGTTGTCCTCTCTGTTCATGTCTCTGCTCCCCTTGGAAATGAGTGCTCTGAAGTGGATGCAGCTCTTATGTTCAGACAGAAACATCTTTTCGGTCCTTTCTATGTAGAATGTCTTCCTCAGAGTGAAGTTGTTCTTAGGAAAATAATTAGCTCAACTGTTACTGAGAAAAAGCCTATTAAAATGATCCTGCCCTTACTAAATTCTTGGGGCATTTTAGATGGAATGCTCTAATGTTCGTAATTTGGAGCTATAGAAGTAAATTGGAAAGAGAAGTTGTCAGATCACGCATTGAGCAACAAATCAAAATACTGAAGAACTCTTAGTTGTTCTGTGCATTGAACAGGACAATATGTACATTTGTGTATGTAGTTATTTGTATGTGTAATGTGGTAGAATCAGTTACTAGAAGGTTGCTTGGACAGCAGTTACACCAGCACTTTAGAGCCTGAGTTTTCTTTCTTCTTTTGTGGTTGGTTTGTTTGTTTGGTTGGTTTGGTTTGGCAGTGTGGTTCTTCTAATACATCTTCTGTGTATATTGTAATAAATGGTAATATTGAATTAGGGGTGTAGAGATTAGGAAGATGTGTGAAAACAGGAACGTTCTCTTATGCTTCTATATCAGTCTTACTGTGTTGGAGCAGCTGTTCATCAGTGTTTTGGAAGCAGGTATCTGATACAAAGAGCAGTGGGGTTTTTGAGGGAGTCTACTTCTGAATAGGTTCCACACTGAAAGGGTCAGTGGTGGATATAAAAGGACAGTGGGGCAATGCATTCATGTATTTGTAGAGTTTCTATATTTCAGCCTCCTGAAGTTACTGTGAGTTACTTAGAAGTTTGGACACTAATTTATGCGATGTTTGTATGACAAAATCTATCTTGTATATTCATTTAGTTTAAGACACACATTGATTTATTTTCAAAAGATGGTCTATTTGAAATAGTTATTGGATGAAGTAGGATAAAATGGGATTATGAACTATGTCTGCAAGTGTCGCAGGGTTCTGGTGTTTTCAGGGGGGTTAAGGACAAGCTGAACGGAGCTGCCTGTGTCAGTGGCTGCGGGTTGGTTTGTACTTAATGCCCTTTAGAGAAAGGCCTGTATGGCTGTGTGTGGGTGTGCGTCTGTGTGTAACGGGGGGTACTGCAACCAAAGCTTGAATATTGCCAGAATATTGCCAGTATTGAACAAACAATACTTAAACTTATCAGATTCTCTTTCCTATTGTATTAAATACTTTTACTTTGAATACATTTTTGTGTTGATCTACTGCTCAAATTCTTGGAAATTTCATAGAAGAGCTTGTTGCCTTTAACATAAAGACTGTTTTTAATAATTAAAAGAGAGAATATATAACTATTTCTTCTCTGAGGAAAGCTTAACCAAATTCTGTATGAATGTGAACTTTTAACTGGTTTTAAATTTGCTTGCGAGGAATCAGTAAACCATTTTTTATACTTTTTAATAAACAAACTACAGGTGCTTAGTCAGAGCTGGTGTTTATTCTAGCTTCATGTAGCTTTGAAACCTGGCTCTTAACATGGCAAGAACATGTCAGTGTTCTCTCAGGGAATTATACCTTTTGTAATCCAGATCAAGTCTCTGTTATTACCCAGAGAACTTCCAAAGTGGTTGCTTAAACTTTCCAAAAACTGCTGGAGGAGACGACTAGCTGTCAGTCCACGGGCAGGCTCTTCGGGAGGCGTTCCAAACGCGGGGCACGCTGCCCAGTGCTGGCTGCCAGTCCCACCACCAGCCCCGCCTGCCCTTCCATCACTAACCCTCTGCAAAGGATACTGGTGTCAGACAGGGAAGCGCTGAGAGTACGGGCAGAGTGAGAGAATTCAAGTCTACAGGATGTGATCACAAGCATGGGAATAGTGGCGACGATTTTAAGAATTTAGGGTGTTGTGTGGTGTGCTTTTGTCAAAGGTTCTAACTCTCCCTTTTGGTTTTTGTTTTTGTTTTTTTTTTTCTTTTGATGATTTGCATAACCTGTGTCTTGCAATGGCTTAGTTTTCATGGATTTGAATTTTTCTTTTGTACCATGGTTTGATTTATAATTTTATTTTCATAACCCTATTGGAATTCACCTACGCTGAGGACTTTTCTTGGCATATCTATATTGAGGTAGGGGCATTCTCAGGGACTACTCTTCAGTGCCTTTTAAAAAGTTTAGCTTTTTGACTGCTATTTTCTTAACAAAGTGTGTTTCTAAAAGGTACGGAAAAGTATCTGTACTCACAGATGGTAGCAAGTATTCCATATGTGCTTGTTTGACTGAACCATAACAGGAAGTTTTCATGTTTTCTCCCTACCTTGCCCCACCCCCCGCCCCCCCCTGTGACTTGTTGCTTTTAGTGGCTTAATTTCCCCAAGAGAGAAACCTTTTTAAGATGCAAGTATCGTTTTTACTTGCTCAAACTGCTTTGGGTTTTGCCAGCCATCTGTGAAGACAAGGGAATAGACTTGGCATGTGTCGCAATCTTAGCTGAAAAATGTAATTTTCCCATCATTTCCAATACAGTTTTTCCCCCTTCATCATCTGCATCTAAAATTTAAGAAGTTAGGGACTCATCAGATTAAGCAACTAAAGAACATTTTTCCCCTTGATAGTAAATGGATTTTTTTTCCTCTCTTGATATCTGAAGTGCAGCACTAGTGCTATCCTAGAGGGAAGAAAACCAACATGAATGCCAAAAATGTTGATGCAAAAATTTCTACGGGCTGGAATTTCACAGATACTGAGAAAAGACTTATATCAATGCAGTTGGTGATGCTGATCCCTGATGATAAACATGCTACAGATATGGAATGTATATAGTTGGGTTGTTTTTTAAACTGCATTGTATCGGTCTGTTCCAACTTGAGATATTCTGTGATTCTACGACTTAAGTTTCTAACTGAGTAGAATTCTGTTGTATTTACTTGGAAATACATTAATCTTTCTGCTTTTCTTCCCTTCCCCTCAAAAAACAAAACCAAGGCAAAAAACCAAAGGCGAGAAACAGGTGTCAATCTGAAATGAGAATATGAGAAATGCGAGATCCAGAATGAAATTTCTATAGTCGGTATTTTCACGTATCCCAGTGCTGATACAGGTGGTATGGAAAATAATTATAGTCACTCCGTTAATTTCGTCAAAGACCACGACTGCTTTCTGTGTTTTCCAGAACAAGGACAAAGTCTAAAAAATAAAAATTGTGTGTAACTCTAGGTAGTGACACTGAAGAAAAACAGTAAAATTAAAAGCTGATGGTAACCTGGTTTCACAGTTAGAGTATGCAAGTTCCGTATGGGTAGACTTGCTCTTCAAGTGTACTCCGTCCAGGGAACATTTCCAGAAATAACTGCATTCTAGTGATGGAACAGAAATAGCGCTCTGAATAATTTCTAGCAGTCTTTTCTCAGACTCAGTTCACAGAATCATGGAGTGTTCCAGGCCAGAAGGGATGGTCATCCAGTCCAACTTCCCCGCACTCAGCAGGCACACCCCCAACTAGACCAGGTTGCCCAGGGCCTCCTCCAACCTCCCCTTGAATATTTCCAGGGAAGGGGTCTCAACCACCTCCCTGGGCAACCTCCTCCAGCGGTCCACCACCCTCATGGTTAAGAGCCTATTCCTAAAATTATTAAGTAAAGAACTTACTCCCATTTGTGCCAAAGTGCTTTGTCTCTTTGTTTTCAGAGTTGCAATAGTTTCCAAATCTTTTGAAGGAAAAACTGATCAAACAGAAGAGTGGTATGGAACACAGTACAAGCAAGAAGCTATTTCTGATGAAGTTATTAAGGCAAGTAGAAACTTTTTATTATATTCTAATATCTGTAAGTGAAAGACAGTAATAAATTCTTTGTCTAATTTTCCATTTAGTTGGAGGGAGAACTTAAATCTGCTGCTTTACATAACATGAAAATTGTACAATCAGTCTGTTTAATATCATGAGAAGGAAAGATCTTATGTTAGTTTTAGATTTCGAATATTCATAACATAGGGCAGATCCATTTTAATGGTTTTAAACTATGTTAAAAACAGGGAACGTTACACCATTTTTGCTATAAAAGATCCATAATCTGCAGAGCTACTTCAAATGTAAGCGTTAACTGTTTAGAACGTAGAAGTCCATATGAAATGTTAACAAACTAATCTATTCTGAAGAAAGGAATCCTTTTACAGCTGTGGTATGGAACTGCGTTTCTGAAATTTGATTTTCGCAACTTACAAAATGACTACATTTTGCCAATTAAATGAGCTTCTAAAAATCAGAACTTCAACAAATGGGGTGGGCAAATCCTTCTTGAAACTTGTGACTTATCACAAATCTCCTGCTTTTAAGAAGAGATGGATGTGAAATGCACCGTAGCGCTACGTTAGATTTGCGGAGCATACACTGAACAGATGTTGTGTCGAACTCTCCGCTTCTTTAGATTGTCTATGCCTACGTTCTTGATTAGAATTATTTAGTATTCTACCTAGTATTTAGTTTTATACCCTCACTCGGAGTTTACCATAGCAGAGAAGACGAGGCAAAGAACTGCTTTCCACTCCAGTGTAAACTTTTCAAATTTTTTTAATTGTTTGTCTTCCTCATCAGAGCACTTCATCCTACTGAGAGCCTACTCCAGCTGGATTTCCCAGATATTTCTCTCTTCCCCTGTTGTCCCAATAGTATTTACACATATGCTAGTTGAACAGCTTTTTCAATCTTTTGTTACAGCATGAAATAAGCAAGTAGATACCCGCTAATTAAGCAGAAATTCTACTTAGGCTCATTGTTTCTCCTATTTATCTAGAAATGGCAAAATGCTGACCTGAATGGGAAATTCAAGCTTCCGATGAAGAATGAGTTCATTCCTACTAACTTTGAGATTTTGCCATTGGAAAAAGATGCAACACAGTACCCTGCCCTTGTCAAGGTAAGCTATGTATTTGTTCTGTGTGCCAGCTAACCTTTGGGAAAGTTAGCACTTAATTCCAATGTGGTTTTAAAATACAGATCCTGTCATATTCCAAAGTATAATGAACAAAAAAAGTACAAAACTTAATGATATTGCTAAAAAGACAGGAGAAAGTTTGCTCTTGCTAAACTGGGGTTTTATAACTATTTGGGTTCCTATTAAGTACAAAACTTAATGATATTGCTAAAAAGACAGGAGAAAGTTCGCTCTTGCTAAACTGGGGTTTATAACTATTTGGGTTCCTATGAAAATGAATCACCAATAACTTGAACTCTCTTTACCCTTTTGAACGTGTGTTAACTATTGATAAGTAGTATTGAAGCTGCTCTTTCAGCAGAAGGGGGCCTGCCACTCTTCCATGGGATTTTTGAGCAATGTCTGGTAAGGGCAATTCTTTTGTAACAGCGTATGGAAAAGACTTTTGATTGCATGGAAAAAGGGAGACAGATGTAAACATGTAAATAAACATCACCTTCCAATTTCCTGGAAGTATCGTTTAATGATCATGGTACTTTTAGAAAATCTCAGTTTTTCTCAGTGCCTGAAATTTAGTCAAAATTTCTTCTTGCTACTACACCATAGTTGTCTTTGCTAACACTCATCTCTATGCTAGGCACAGATGGAGGCTAGACAGGAAAAGCCTTCTGCAGTTACAAGTTGTGCTTCACCTTGAGTACTCAATTCAGGAATACTTTTTGCATGCTTGATTAATACCAGTCTACTTTGGTGCTACGATATCCTTCAGGAAAACACACTTGTTCTGCGCTGGGCTTTTTAGGTATATACTTGAAGCAATATTATTAACAGGAGAGGACTATGAGCATATGCTTACATTCATCCTGAGCTGAAACCCTGAACCTCATCAGGGACAGGTACTGCAGCTCTGTTAAATAACACAAATTAATTAGCTACAGAAACTTGATGGTCCTTTCCTGTCTCTGTAGCAGCAAGGCAGTTGATCCACTCAAAAGCTTTGCTTTAAGGCATCGTTGCTTTAGAAGTGTATTTGCTTTTATTTTTTTCTTCCCCTTTCCCGAGAAAATATTTCCTGAGAGAGAATGTTTTTAATTTTCTGTAGTTGATGAAATAGATATTATCTGTTTTCTGCATCTCTTACTTTCTCCACAGTGGTATGACGCTGCCACTTTCCTTTTGTGGGCCCTGGTGTTTGTCTGACCACACAGCAAAACATTGCAAGAGCTCCATCAGCAGAGATTAGTTGTACCAAACAAGCAAATTTTCTGCTGTTTTTTATGCCTGAGTGCTCTTACGATGGACTAGACCAGTGTTGTGGCGAATGAGAGAGATGGGAACAGGATGGGCATTTTCTCTGGTGTCATGTCACTAGGTCACCTCTGCTGTAATGGCACATCTTGCCTTGAAACCCCTCAGGAAGGAGGGCAGGGAGCACGCAGACAGTGGCTCAAGGGCTGGATGGT
Organism: Jacana jacana; assembly: GCA_013400555.1. Lineage (NCBI taxonomy): Eukaryota > Metazoa > Chordata > Aves > Charadriiformes > Jacanidae > Jacana > Jacana jacana. The sequence continues at coordinate 203 of VZTM01010324.1, read as the reverse complement.
TACTGTGGGCTGCAGCTGTGAGTCTCCAGCTTCTGGGCCCAGTCTGCGGGACTACGCATAGGCCCTACTGTTCATTGTTCATCCCCCTGCCACAAAGTGCATTCCAAACTGCACAGTACCAGTTTAACAGAATGAAAAATTCATTGTCTGGGAAAGAAGCTGTAGTTCGGCTTTTCAGTATGAGTCACAGAATCACAGAATAT
>VZTM01010323.1:4972-28473 GCA_013400555.1 Jacana jacana | reverse complement strand
AAAAGTAAAATTATAAAACAGAAAACTGGTTCATTTTGCTTCAAACCAGGACAATTAAGAAGGCACGGCTTCCATTAAAGTCAATAGAAACAGAGTTCTGGCACCTCTCTGTACTTTCTGTCAGAATAAAACATGGTTTCTAGAGTTCTATGTATTTCAAAGTATTACATTTATTCTGTGTATTTCATTATCTGTTTATCATACTTGAAGTATCTTGTGGATCATATTTCTGTGTATCTTAAAATCTTTTTCTGTCACAGAAAGAACATTGAATTATTTTTATTGCTGTGATAAAAGATTAAGCGTTTATGAGGCTGGTTACTTTGTAATTAATGTATTTTTTTGTCTTTCAGTATTTAGGATTTTTGTTCAGTATGATCCTCTTGGTATCAATAGTTCGATCAGCACACAGTGAAAAATTTATACATATAATTAAAATGATGAAAATTTGTATCAATGTTTATGATGAATGAAAAAACCAAATGTTCCTGATTCCAAAAAGAATTGCTTACATTAAAAATATGTTTGCATTAATAAAAAAATATTGGAAGCACTATTAAGGGGCATCTCCACATCTCCTAGAAATGGCATCTCCAGCGTATTCACTGTAGGACTTTTAGGTCCAGTTTTCAACTAGTAGCATTTCACAGAATCACAGAATGGTTAATGTTAGAAGGGTCCTCTGGAGGTAATCTGCCTTTGCTCAACAGGACCACCTAAAGTCTGTTGCCAGGGACCATATTCAAGCAGTTTTTAATATCTCCAAGGATGGATATTCCACAAACTCTCTGTAGCTTACTCAGAGTAAAAAAGTTTTCTGATGCTCAGATGGAATCTTCTGTGTTTCAAATATGTGCCCATCACCTATTATTCTGTCACCAAGCACCACTGAAAAGAGCCTGGCTCCATCTTCCTTGCACCCTCTTTTCAGGTACTTATATATCAGATCTCCTCTGAACCTTCTCTTCTCCAGGTAGAAAAGTGCCAGCTTTCTCAGCCTTTCCTCATAGGACAGATGCTCCAGTCTGTTCAATATTTTACTGACCCTTTGCTGGAGTTTCTCCAGAACATCCGTATCTATCTTGTACTGAGGAGCCTAGGATTGTACACAGCATCCTGATGTGGCCTCATCAGCCACCTGCCTTGACCTATTGGCAATGCTTCTAATGCAGCCCTGGATACTGTTAGCCTTCTTTGCCATAAGGGCATGTTGCTTGCACATGCTGACTCATTGTTGGGTTGTTTGATGCATAACTAAATTATTCCACAAACTTAGAATTGTCCAGATGTGTTAATTTATTTAATAAAAATAATCAGCTAGCTTTGATTTTCTGAAATTATTAAGTGGACACCTGCCGCCTGAGAAAGACTGTAGTCTCTACAGCACTGCTCTCTCTACAAGCATTATTTTCTTTTGTTGTCTCTTTCCTAGTTTTTCATGTAGAATTCCCCCAACTAGATACATCTCTGTCTCTGTGGCTGGGAAATAATATAACACATACAAACTTTTGCTATCTAGCTTGTGATACAGGATTGGACGGGACCTCTGGAGAACCCTGCCAAAGCAGGTCCACCTAGAGCAGGTTGCACAGGAATGTGTCCAGGTGGTTTTTGAGTGCCTCCAGAGACGGAGACTCAACCACCTCTCTAGGCAGCCTGTTCCAGTGCTCTGCCACCTTCACAGTGAAGAAGTTCCTCCTCATGTTTAGATGAAACTTCCTATGTTTAAGTTTGTTACCTCTTGTCCTCTCACTGGGCACCAGTGAAAAAAGACTACCCCTATTGCCTTGATATCTACCCTCTAAGTATTTATAGAGGTTGATCAGATGCCCCCTCAGTTTTCTCCAGACTAAAAAGACCCAAGTCCCTTTGTGGCAGATTGAAAGGCACGGACTCTGACATGCAGGATAGAAATCAGCTTTATTGACAAGTGTGCTCTTTATATACTTTTCTATCAAGGCCAGTGTTTTTCCACCTTACTTGTTCACACCATCACTTACTCTAAAAGGTTACATTACCACCACAGCACATCCTTATCTAGGGTGTTGCTTCCCACAACTTTCTCATCATCAGCTGCAGCAGTTTAATCCTCCCATGGCTTATGGCCTATTAGTTCTACCACACTTAACCCTTCTTTTTACCTCAGTTCCCACATCCCTCAGCCTTTCCTCATAAGAGAGGTGTTCTCGTCCCCTGTACCCCCTCCAGCAGTTCCCTGTCCTTGAACTGGAAAGCCCAGAACTGAACTGAACAGAAAGCCCAGTACTCCAAATGGGGACTCACCAGGGCAGAGTAGAGGGGCAGGATAACCTCCCTTGACCTGCTGGCCGCAGTCATCTTGGTGCAGCCTGTGATGCCATTGGTCCTCTTGGCCGCAAGGACAGATTGCTGGCTCATGGTTCATCCTGTTGTCCACCAGGACTCCCAAGTGTTTTTCCTCAGAGATGCTCTCCAGCAGGTCAGCCACCAACCTGTTCTGGTGCAGGGGGTTATTCCTCCCCAGGGGTGGCACCCTACACTTGCCCTTGTTGAATTTCATCAGGTTCCTCTTTCCAACTCTTCAGCCTGTCCATGTCATGCTGTAAGGTAGCACAGCCTTCTGGTGTGTCAGCCACCCCTCCCGGTTTCCCTCAGGAAACTTGCTGAGGATACTTTCCATCCCTTTATCCAGGTCATTGATGAACATATTGAAGAGGACTGGACCTGTACTGACTCCTTGGAACCCCACTTGTTACAGAACTCCAACTAGATTCTGTGCCACTGATCACAGCTATCTGAGCTCTCTCTTTCAACCCACCCCACTGTCCGTTCACCTAATCCACACTTCCCAAGCTTACCTATGAGGATGCTCTATACTATATGACTATAGTCGTATAGCAGATAGCACTGACTACCAGAATTTTTCTAGTTGTTTCCACAACTCCACTTCTGTTGGACTCCACAGCTCCTTCAAATTTAGTATCATCAGCAAATATACATTTAATTTCTGTGTCCAGAAATTTCTGTGTCTATTCACAAAACCATGAAAGAACACTGTCTAAAATTGGGCAAGCAGTAATATATGTTGAAGGGTAACTGGCTCTAAAATTGAAGTAGTTATATTTGTGAAATGTTTAGTTATACTCTTTGGTTTGGGGAGCAGAATGAGGGCACAGAATATCTTCTCCTGCTGCCCCTTAAGTCCTGTAATTTGAAACAAAGAGTAGTTTCGTATCCATTGACTCACTTCCCATAGCATGCTTAAACACATTGGGAGAGTCATGGGTTTCCATTACAGAAGACTCCTGGCATGTTTTTCAGAAAATGGAAGTGGGGTGAGCTCATGCATGTTCCTGCAAAGAACAGCTTCCCAAGTTTTATTTGTAAAAATGAATAGGAATTAGACTTTGAGGAGCAACCACGGAAAGATTTATTTTTTCTTTACAGGCAACTTTGTAATGCATTTACTTTCTGAAGCTCAAATCATACTTGAATCTGTGCATATGGAGCTTCTATTAATATTTCCAAGAATTGAAAATTCAGTGTAAAGATTCAATACACTTGTAGGTTACTTTTTCCAGTTACAGCTTGTCTGAAGATAGCAAGCAAAGCAGAGAAGTCTATAAATACTATGATATTAACAGGTGCAAACACACCATCATAGGTGGTCTGTGTTGGACATATTTGAGCTGGCCTGCATGTGAACATGGATCAGGCATATCAAAGACACATAAGGCTAGTTTCTGTGTGCATATTTCTCCCACTCACTTTCAGTATTGGGCCCATTACAGTTTCAGCTGTGTTTTCACCATGTCTAGTCACAAGCACAGAGGTCTGCCAAGAAAAAGCAGGATTCAAGCCATATCCTGCCTCCAGAAATATCATTCAAATGATTCCAGAAGCTTAGCTGCTTTCCCATGTATGTTTCCTATTCCTGTCTCAAGATTCTGCTCCCAGAAGAAAGGTTGTTAATCATTACATTGATATAGCCATTGACGTATTCCCTTTCATAATGCAAATATGAAGTTATTTGGAATTTAGATGTGTCTCATCAGAGAATTATTTCATTGGGATATAAGCATAAGTATGAGCCCCTTTAGTCTGCAAATTTACCTTTGAGAATGTTTCCTTTTTGAACACCATGTTAGCCATGCAATTTTTAATATATACAGGAACAAAATCGATATGACACCTTTTATGTTTTTGAAAGTATTTCCATGTTCTTGTTTCCTAGCAGTACATGCATCACTTTAACACAGAGCAAATATTAGTTATCCACTTCATTACTTCTCCAGTCCCCAGGACCAGCTTTGTGGTCCAAAATTTAGAATATTACCCAACATAATGTCCAAAAACATAAAACTTGTCTAACTAACTTATTATTTAAATCGTACCTACAATCAAAAGCATAAGACAGATATTTTTACCACATGACTTCCAGATAAAAAAAAAAGAAAAAAAGAAAAAAAGAAAAAAAGAGGAAGCTAATTTAAATGCTATTTTATGCTTTACAAATAGCTTATATTTCTCATGTATATATCAAACCATTAATAATGTCCTAAGCCTATCTTGGATTACAAAAGTAATTCATTGTTAAAAAGAGAGTTAATTGATATAGGTTTAACTGGATTTAAAATCTTAATAGCCACTGAATCTCAAATTGGTTTTATTTGCCTCTACTATGCCAACATATAGAATGGAATTCTATTCCTTCCCCATTAATGTGTTACATTTGCAGCTTAGAGTATTTAAATATTTGCCATCTTCATGTAGGAAAGATGGCACACTACCTGAAGAAATGAGAACTGTAAAAAGTATAACTACTCTTTCCTTCTAATTACTTTGGAAAAAAGATATATAAGCGAAGTATACTCAAAAAAAGAAAAATAGAATAATACATTTCATAGTTTTTCATAGTTTGAAAGCCATGGGAAATTGTCCAAAATTTTATTTTGATTACATATACTCCAAGAAATATCTCCAGGTTTTTCGTGTCAGTAGAATTATTCTGTTAAAATTTTACTTTCAAATGTGTTTAGCTTTTAGACCCTTTTGTATTTACCATTGAATTTTTCTTCTCACAAAAAACATTATTTTTCCACAGTTACAGATTTGTGACTTGCTTTAACACTATTAAAATTCACACAGTTAAATCCCTGCTGTATTTTGAAAATTGGTATTATACTATTAATAGAATTTTTAATTTTTGTCTATCTAACCATGAAGTGACTAAATACAGCATCTAGTTCAAGTCTGCAGAAATGCTAATTTTCCTTGTCTTTATCAATAAATTAATAAATAAACAGTATGAATTCCATAAATTTGCATTGCTTTGTCTTTTAAAACATTTTTATTCATATTGACTATACAGATATATAGTAGCAATGCTGAAGTCCATCTAGCAATGGTAATTTATGTTATTTTGAAGAGAGAGTTCTGGCACCGGAATCTTAGAACAGGGGGATTTTTGATGAGTGAAGGTACATTTTCTGTTTACCAGACAAGAAAAGAAAATTTGAATAAATTCTAGATACTATATATACTACTTATTATTATCTTTTCTTTGTTGATACTTTTTATTTCTCTTTTCTTGTCATATATATAAGCAAGTTGGTTGCAAATCTGATGTACTTGCTCTACTGCAATATTTTTAGTCTGAAATGTGAGTGTTGTCATTAAAAGAATGGGCACTATTATAAATGGCAGTAATTTCATTTTTAGATTTCAAAAGACTGAGAACTTAGTATTTGGTGCAGATAATCCATCTTCCAAATGAGTCAGATGTTGTAGCTATATTTGCAGTGTTGTTGACACAAGAATATAATAATCCAAACACAGTCTAATAATAACCTAAACCAAATACTATAGACACAAGACCTATGAATATGCAAGGTTTTGAATCTAGGAATGTATGTACAGTTTTCTGATACTTGTTAATTTGTATTGAGTTTATTGCTAATTTGACGATATTATATCTATCTTGTGATAAGTGAAAGGTGTGCATGCAGTCATAATTTACTCTCATTCTTCTGCAGAGGCCGTATGCTTTAAATTACTGCTTAAGAAATTTTCATCTTCTTTACATTCCTAGGTAAGAAGCTTATATTCAACAACTGCTTTCAGCTGACTTTTTAGTAAGTGAATAGCACACGTTGAAAATATAGAACTGAAGCACTGATGAAGCAGATGCAAAGGATATTTTGAGGTATGATATATTATGCTAGATTTCTATTATTTATTTTTATTTAGAAAGAAAAAAAATGCTATGTAAAAATCAAAGTTCACCAGAAAGCCCATTACCACCACCACTCCACCAGAAAAAAAAAACACAACCAAAACCGAACAAACCCTAAGTAATACCCTAAGGACATTGTAGAGAGGTTGGTGCTGGTCTCTTCTCACAGGTAATTAGCCATAGAACAAGAGGGAATGGCTGCAAGCTGCAGCAGGGTAGATTTAGGCTGGACATTAGGACAAAATTCTTCACAGAAAGAGTAGTCAGCCAGTGGAATCATCTGCCCAGGGAGTTGGTGGGGTCACCACATGTTTGAGTCGTTCAGAGGTGGTGTTGAGGGATATGGTGCAGGGGAGAATTTTGTAATTTTGTAGAGTAGGGCTGATGGTTGGACTTGATCTCAAGAGTCTGTTCTGACCTGAATGATTTTATGATTCTGATTCGACTGATGGACCACTCAGTGGATAAGGGACTGGCTGAATGGCTGCACTTAAAGAGTTGCAGTCAATGGCTTGATGTCTATATGGCAAGCAGTGATGAATGNTTTACTCTCATTCTTCTGCAGAGGCCATATGCTTTAAATTACTGCTTAAGAAATTTTCATCTTCTTTACATTCCTAGGTAAGAAGCTTATATTCAACAACTGCTTTCAGCTGACTTTTTAGTAAGTGAATAGCACACGTTGAAAATATAGAACTGAAGCACTGATGAAGCAGATGCAAAGGATATTTTGAGGTATGATATATTATGCTAGATTTCTATTATTTATTTTTATTTAGAAAGAAAAAAAATGCTATGTAAAAATCAAAGTTCACCAGAAAGCCCATTACCACCACCACTCCACCAGAAAAAAAAAACACAACCAAAACCGAACAAACCCTAAGTAATACCCTAAGGACATTGTAGAGAGGTTGGTGCTGGTCTCTTCTCACAGGTAATTAGCCATAGAACAAGAGGGAATGGCTGCAAGCTGCAGCAGGGTAGATTTAGGCTGGACATTAGGACAAAATTCTTCACAGAAAGAGTAGTCAGCCAGTGGAATCATCTGCCCAGGGAGTTGGTGGGGTCACCACATGTTTGAGTCGTTCAGAGGTGGTGTTGAGGGATATGGTGCAGGGGAGAATTTTGTAATTTTGTAGAGTAGGGCTGATGGTTGGACTTGATCTCAAGAGTCTGTTCTGACCTGAATGATTTTATGATTCTGATTCGACTGATGGACCACTCAGTGGATAAGGGACTGGCTGAATGGCTGCACTTAAAGAGTTGCAGTCAATGGCTTGATGTCTATATGGCAAGCAGTGATGAATGCCATTCCTCAGGGGTCAGTACTGGGACAAGTACTATTTAACATATTTGTTGGCGACATGATATTGGGATTTTGAATGCACCTTCAACAAGTTTGCCAATGCCACCAACCTGTGTGGAGCAGCCAATATGCTGGAGGAATCGCCCCATTAGAGGGACCTTGGTAGGCTTGAGAAGTGGACCCATGCAAATCTCAGGAACTTCAAGGCCAAATGCAAGGTCTTGCATGTAGGTGGGGGAGCTCCAAGCACAAATACAGGTTGGGTGAAGAATGGATTGAGAGTAGCCTTGAGGAGAAGGAGTTGGGGTTGTCAGTGGATGAGAAGCTCTGCGTGAGCCAGCAATGTGCGCTCACAGCCCAGGAAGCCAACCACATCCGGGACCACATTACAAGCGTGGCCAGCAGGTTGAGGGAGGTGATTCTGCCCCTCTATGCTGATCTTGTGGGACCCCATCTGGATTACTGTGTCAAGCTCTGCAGCCCCCGACATAAGAAGGTTATGAACCTGTTGGAGCAGGTCCAGAGAAGGGCCCCAACAGTGACTGGAAGGATGGAGACACCTCTCTGGTGAGGACAGGCTGAGAGAGTTGGGGCATAATTTTGATGCTGAAGTGGTGTAAATACTAGAGTTCTGAATGTACTTAATTTTTAGTATCTCTTACTATTACTAAAATTAAACATCTGTGACAAAAATAAGCTTTTCTAGGGTGAAAAGCACACCTTTTAATAACACACAACTGAGAAAACAATATTTTTTATCACTTGGAATGACCAAGATTTTGTGAAAAATGAAGAAATTGAATGTTGTAATATGTGTGCCTTATGAGGGCTTTTCACATCCTTCCCATTTTAAAATAAGGAGAAGGAAAGGAAAACTGTATATTAGAAAAAGTCCGGACAAGTAGGATGATCTCAACTATTTACGTATTTTTAGTCTGAAACATTTAAAACCTCACAGAACTGTTTCTTCTTCAAAATAGCAAATCACGGACCATACATTTTAACTAGAGTTTTAACTATATTAGCTGCATACTCAAACCAGTTCAGCAGGACTGTGAGTATGGAAGTCATATATTAGTAAAACCACATAGCGCGTAAAAGATGTGCCTCTGGTATCAGTTGCAACTGTGCTTTTAGACAACACGCCCCTCATGGGGGATGTGCAATCAAGCAAATCAAGCATTTTTCAACATGTGCTTTGTTCCCAAAAGCATCCATTTCTCATTTAAATCACTAAAATTTTCATTACATGTGTGTTTTCTGAAAGAATGAAAACATATTATTTCAGACATGAGCTATCACAAACAGTCATGTTGTATTATAATTCCTAGTTGCTTAACTTTTTTTGGTCAAGAAGGCTGGAGAATATCTCAATTTCCCCTTCAAAACTTTGGTTCTATAATCATTATATACTTTGGCATGTAAATGAAAAAACTATTAAATATTTATTTATGCAAACACATAAACAAAGAATGGGAATGAAAACTGTAAAAATTAGTCAATATATTGGCTAAAATTAACTGATTTTTCTTTTAAAACTGCCACAGATTAGCTTGCTCACTTCCCCAGTGGGATATGGGAGAGAATCAACAGGCTAAAAGTGCAAAATAACTTGTGGGTTGAGATACAGTTTAATAGGTAAAGTAAAAACTCTGTGTGCAAGCAAACCAAAATAATGAATTCATTCACTACTTCCCCTTGGCAGTCAGATGTTCAGCCATCTCCAGGAAAGCAAGGATCCCTCAAGCCTAATGGGGAGAACTTTGTAGAGCAGGGCTGATGGTTGGACTCGATGATCTCAAGGGTCTATTCCAACCTAAATAATTCTATGATTCTAATAGCTACTTGGGAAGATGAATGTTATCACTCTAAACATCTCCCCTTCCTCCTCTTTCCTTCCCCCAGCTTTTATTGCCGAACATGATCACATATGGCATAGTATATCTATTTGATAAATAGGGATCAGCCATCCCAGCCATGTGCACCCTCAGTCTGCTCGCTGGTGGGATAGTGTGACAAGCAGAAAAGGCCCTGATTCTGCACAGGAACTGTTCAGAAGTAATGAAAATATCCCTGTGTCATCAACACTATTTTCATCACAAATCCAAGATGTTGCCCCATATAAGCTACTATGAAGAATATTAACTCTGTCTCAGCCAAAACCAGTACATGCCTATAGCAGAAAACCACTACAGCAGCACTCATGTTGGTCTCCCTACGGATTTTGACCCATACATTCTTAACTGGTTCCTGACCCATACCAAAGCATAGCTCCATGCATTCCTGCTTCTCTCTTATGTAAAGGGCCAATCCCTCCCCTAGTCCATCTGACTCTAGAGACTGCATCCATCCATTGCAGTAGTCCAGTTGTTAATGACATTTTCATACGTTGTTTCTGCTAGTAAGATAATAATACAGGAATTATAGAATTTCAAGGTCTAGCACATTGGTGATGCTTTTCCACTAAACTTCTTCATTGCAGTTATCTAAAGCAAAAGAAATTCAAAGACAAGAGTGGGCAATCATTTTATATAAAAATTAGAAATGCCATATTTAGTTCCAGAAATAAAGATTCAAATACCATTAGCGTAGCAGGTGGACTGGAAAGATTTCAGAATTTCATCCGTCTGTTTAGGTTTACTGGAAATTATTTTAAAAATCCATCTGTTTAGGTTCACTTCAAATTATTTTAAAAATCAGGTGGGCCAGCTAACTCTAATTTTAAAAGGCATGAAAGCCTCTGGGTAAGTTTGGTTAAAAGATAGTTTAATTTTAAACACCAAACTTCTCCCCAGGAAGCTTGCTAAAAAGGTAAAAAGTTTATTTTGCATAAACATAAAAAAGATTGGGTTATGAACTGATACAGCCAGAAAACTCCTTACCAGGCATAAACTGAAAAACAAAAAACCCAAAACCAACAACAACAAATTATTAAATCAAGATGATTGTTGCCATCCTTTGAACACAAAAAAAACCCTCATGATTCTGTTGAACTATATGTTTTTGAATAGTCCACTCGAAGTTTGAAAAAGGAATCATTGGCTTCTATTGACATAATTCTTTGTGTGATTTTTGATGATGAACAAACAAACAAACAAACAAAACCCCACCATTTTTTTTCTTGAATAGGTTTAGGAGAAAAATCTTTTCATATGTATTTCAATACCTAGGTAAAAATGAGCCTTCTTCCCAATCCAGTCCTTCACATGGTAATTGTTTACCTTACCTGATACTGCTAATGTCTGTCCTGTAAACTTTGGCATTCACAGGGATAATTATGAGACTAATGAATTTCACATCAGAAGCTGCCTGGCGGAAAAGGACCTGGGGGTGCTGGTGGACAGGTGGCTGATCATGAGCCAGCAGTGTGCCCAGGTGGCCAAGAAGGCCAATGGCATCCTGGCTTGCATAAAGAATAGTGTGACCAGCAGAAGTAGGGAGGTGATTGTCCCCCTGTACTCAGCACTGNGGTTGGACTTGATGATCCCAAGGGTCTCTTCCAACCTAAATGATTCTATGATTCTATGATTCTATAATGGCCACACAGAAATGAGTCATATTTCTGTTCAAAGAGTTGCCTCAAGCTGTAAGACTTGATTGTATTTAGTCTTCTGACTCAAAGTGCAAGTGCTGTATCTGCAGCAACATATGTTTTGTAAAACTTTTGGAACTGTATGAATACTTGGAGAAATGACACCAGTCCGGAAACAAGGGGTATGAAAGCACAAACCAAACATCCAAATTGTGTTCATCCCACACCTACAAACCTCAATACATTGCAAGCATGAAGGGATGCCATCCAGAAGAATCTTGACAGGCTTGAGAAATAGGCTTGTGAGAACCTCATGAAGTTTAGCAAGGCGAAGGGCAAGGTCCTGCACCTGAGTCAAGTCAATCCCCAATATGACTACATAGATAGAAGATGAAGGGATTGAGAGTAAAAAAATGTTAAAAAGGATTTGGGAATACTGGTAGATGAAAAGGTGGAGATGAACTGGCAATGTGTGCTTTCAGCTCAGAAAGCCAACCATGTCCTGGACTGCACAAAAGGAAGTGTGGCCAGCAGGTCAAGGAAGGTGATCCTCTCTATTCCACTCTGATAAGACCCCACATGGAGTAGTCTCCAACACAAGTAGGACCTGGTAAAGCAGATCTGGAAGAGAACCATGAAAGTGCTCTCTGAGCTGAGAGGCTGGAACACCTCTCCTATGAAGACAGGCTGACAGAGTTGGGGGGTTTTTCAGCCTAGACAAGAGAGGACTCTGGGGAAATCTTATGGTGGTATTTCAATAATTTAAGAAGACTTATAAGAAAGATGGAGAGAGACTTTTACCAAGGGTTTAGTGACAGGACAAGGGGCAATTGTTTTAAACTGAAAGAGGTTAGGTTTAGATTGGACATAATGAGGACATTTTTTAAGATGAGGGTGGTGAGACACTGGAACAGGTTGCCCAAAGAATTGTGTATGCCCTATCCCTGGAAGTGTTGAAGGCCAGGCTGGATAAGGCTTTGAGGAACCTGGACTTGGTGATCTTTGAAGGTCCCTTCTAGCCCAAACTATTCTACGATTCTAGGATTCTACATCGACAGGACTAAGTTGCAGAAATATAAGCCTTTCCTTGCAGCATCCTAAGCTCAGGAAGCAGGCTCCACTTCTTATTTGCTTTGGCTGGTGATCTGACTTAGGGATTTCTCTTATGTAAATCTACTGTCAGTTAGATTTTATTTATGGAGATATCTCAGTATAATGTACATAATGATTTCAGTGAATAATAAATTCCTATTTCTTTAGCCAGATCTCACCAGAAAGAAGAGGTATAAACTTTAGATCTCCCAGAAATAGCAAAGGTTTTCTGTGCTACTGTTTGAAGCTGGAAGGCACGTTTGGATTTATCAGAAGTCAAAACATTCTCGATAACATACGGGAATGCTAATACCATAACTGATGTCTCCTCTACAGATCTACAGTATACTGGCAGACAACAAAAGAGAAGAGCAAACTGACTTTAATTAATAGAACAGAGAAAAAAAAAATATGACCAGCTTACAAATAACTTTCCCACTCTTCTGATTAGCCATAGAATCTATGGGGAGCAAACTGAAAGGAAAAATGACCCCTGTAAGATGTAACATGTAAGTATACGGGAGCAGGAATAAACAGTTCAGCGCTTTCATAATAATTTTAGCATTCAGGATAAATGTGGTGAGATTGCCTCAAGATTCAGAGATTTGGGCTATTCAGTAAATACTAAAAAGGAAAAAAAAAAAAAAAGAACATGTCAAATTTAACATCATCAGAAGTTCCTGAGAAAGAAGGAAACAGCTTTCCTGGGTCTATGTCCTTTTTCAATTGTGATAATTTTGCTTCTAGGAGCTGCTGTGTTTTTTGATTTAGTATGAGAATAATGTTGATGACATATTGGTTTAGGTGTTACAAAATAATATTTACATTAGTCAAGGACTCATTCAGTTTCACATAGAAACTGAGAGGGAGCATAGACAAGACAAGTTGTTCAAAGGAATATTCCATATTATCAATGTCATGCTCAGTATATAAATGGGAGTCAGCCAGGGGCCAGGATCCTCAATTACTGCTCAGGATGGGCTGGACAAACAATCGTCAGGTGGTGAGAGTGACTCGTGGTGTATCAGTTTTACAATTATTATTATTATTATCATCTTTATTTTCATCTTCCATTACTGTTCTATCAAACTGTCTTCATCTTAACCCATGTGGGGTTTTTTTTTTCCCTTTTCCCCTCCTTTTCTCCCTCTTCTCCCTACCCTACTAGGCTGGGGACAGGGGGCAGGGAAAAGTGAGCAAGCAGTTGCATGGTCCTAGTTGCTGGCTGGGATTAAACCACAATAGTCCGCTTCTAGCTACAGCATGTTTTACTCTCATAGTATGTTGGCAAACCCTTTTATTTCAACAATAAATGTGTATTAATATATAGGACAAGATTAGCAACTGAGAAGCATGAATATATCAGGAGAAACAATCTGGAATACTGATTTCTTCTGTTTATGTTCAAAGAACAGAAATAGCCAAATACCAAAGGCCTTGTTTACCTACATAATGTGCTGAGCATCGGAATTTCTACTATAAAGATTAAGCCTCATTAGAAATACAGCTAGTGGCTGGAGGAGAAAAAGGAAATAATCAAGACCGAAAATAACATGATTGCTTTTGTTAGAATGTTTCAGAATTCACCTAATTGTGAAAAAGTTGCAATATTCATTTTAGGACTGGAAGAAATGCTTTGTATCTGCTATTGCATGAAATAATTTGTGGTATAATATCCACATCTGTAAAAGCACTGTTAAGAAAACATCCTAAGGCAAGGTTTATTAGTGTAGATATGGAGCTATTCTTATGCACCTATACTCCTTTTGGGACCAAGCAACTACCTTTCATGCCAATTTATTCTGCATGAAGTGGAAGAACCAGCTCAGGTCAGCTCTCTGCCTGTGCTCCATTACAGATTCTAAACACACCTCAAGTCACTACTGAACCTTTCAAGATTTTACCCAATGTCATCAAAAAACTATGCTGTTGGCAATTTATTTAAATTGCTAGGATGGAAGGTTTGCTTTGAAAACTTGTTCCATTAGTTCCAGGTATTCAAAAATATTGAATGTTTGAATATATACAAGTCCACACATAGTCCAGGGCTATTCCTCCTATTTGTAACACCCAACATAATATGGTTACATCTGAAGCCAACGGACTGACTACAGGTACCATTTTGTCCTTNAAAAAGAACTACAGGTTTGTTTTTTTTCCCTTTGGCCACCACTTATGGGCACTCTTACAGTTACGGCTCAGTCAAAATCTCTGCTGCCTTCACATGACAGGACTGAGCCCAATATATGACTCAAATGGCCAAAGGCCTTATACAGTTCTGCAGCAGAATTGTTCTTTCTGTTTTGAAGGTTAATCTAGATCACAGCTGAAACTAAACATGTTATATAGAGGGGCTTATGTGGATTTGACTTAGAGTTACTACAGTACTGAGAATAATGCACATTATAGAAAAATAAGTGCCCATACTTTGATTAGTCTTTCCTGGGCTGCTCTCTGGGGATGTGTGGAGTAGTGTTGTGAGCTTATGAATATAAAAGCTGTGTGAACATAAATTCAAAGTACTTTAAGAAAAAGCAGTTTAATTATGGCACAGTATATAACATAATGATCCTCTTAGCTGGAGTATAATAAGATAAACTTTAATCATAATCAGAGTTGTACTTGTGGGTGCATTCACAGGACATTTTTTGCAACAATATTATGCAAAGTTATGAATTTATTTCTCTGTTTGCATATGATTTGAATAAGGTAAGGAAAGCAGTCCTATGTACTGAGGTACTCTGTGCTAAAAGCTCTCTTAAGGCACCATTGATGTGATCTACACTGGTCCTCAAAGTTAAGCATGTTCTGAGGAATACTGTAGTTAGGATTACAAGAAAAAGATTTTCATTAGGCTTGCTGGAAATTGTTCAAGCAATGAAGTTACAAAACAATTACTATATAAAGTTTGTAATTTTTCTAACCTTTCTTTTTGTTTGCCTCTTTTTCACAGAAATTAAGGTTCTTAAGCATGCGAATTTGTCTTAGATTGTTGTAGTGGTTTTGAATGATTCTCAATAACCCAGAGACTCTTTTAATTATTCCCTAAGTATAAAAACTTTGATATCTGCCCAAAAAGACTGGTAAAAAAGTATTTGTAGACATATAAGTAATGTTTGGTGTAGCCTTTCCAGAATTGCATTATTGTTAGGAAGATGAAACTGACTGATGATTCAAACTGAATAAATAAGGTATTTGGATATTTACAATACTTTTGGGTTGTAGTCAAGGCTTATTTTTGATTTTTTTTTCATCTTTCCTTAATTCAGGTTGCAGTACTGTAGCCAGTAGGCTTTCCATTGTTCTGATTCTCATATGTAATCTTTTTTTTAAGGTAGTTATTACACTACCTGCAACTATAAGTAGATTGACACGATCATTTTTCTTTACTACATCAACAACTGATGAGATGTTCAAGTGATCTAAATTGTGGTCACCTGTATTTTTTGTTGCAGTTCATTGTACCTGAAAGATTGACTAATGATTTTGGTAAAGGTTTAAGCATGTCTGTGTTGGCTTGCACTGGAATACAGTTTATGTTCTGCATAGCAACTTTTATGGGACAACACCTTGGATTTCTGATGAAACAGCTTCTACAATACAGCGATGTGTTAGCTATTGCTGAGCAGTGTTTTCACAATGCCAAGGCCTTTTCTGTTTCTCACACTGATCTGCCAACACGTAGGCTGAGGGGTGCACTGAAAGTTGGGGGGGGACACAGCTGGGACAGCTGACCTCAACTGACCCCAGGGATATCCCATAGCATGTGACGTTATGCTTGGAAATAAAAACTGTGGGAAAAAAGGGTGCTGGTGGTGAATTTTGAAATTACAGCATTTGTCTTCCTGTGGGGTTAAACCACAATGTGCTACTCTGCTCTCCTATACACTATGGACATGCCAGCATTTAAAAGGTTTGTTCCGTTGTATTACACAGTAATAGGATATCCAGTTGATCCAGATGTCTGCCAGTCCTACCAGATTTTCATAAAATACCTTGAAAACATTTTGTCTGTCTAGAGTCACAAGAGAGACTACATCAAGAGTCCAAATATTTGGGTCACAGAAATTTCTGGGATGCCACAGTTGCTATCTGGTGTGCACACCTGATTTCTTGCTGGGGAAAAGTCATGATGGTAAGAGAGGAATGAGGTGGCTGCATGATTACGATGGCATTGGGGCACTTAGAAGAATCCAGAGGTGAGTCCAAATCTGGTCACAGAGCGGTGGTCTTGGGGTGGAGGTGTTAACAGCAAGGCTGGAAGAAACTCCGAGGTGAGGGCTCTGCACTTGTCAGGAATGTACAACCACCCAGGGGTTTACCAACCCTCCTGGGCTACCTTCACTGCTTCCTTATGTTTTAACAACAGAACAACACCAAGAGGAACCCAGGAAGGATTCTAATGAATTTCTGTCCTGTTTTTAACAAAACCAGACTGAATCCAAGTTGTTTTTAGTGGAACACTTCCAATTTGTAACTGGTACACTTGACAAAAATATCTCACCAGCTTTAGCAATGATTTACAGTAACAACATAATAGCTAGATAAAAGCACCATATGTTTATTACATACTTTCTCCAGTGTTTGAAGGGAAGGGGTGACATTTGTAGCATTTTGGTTTTGTCTATATTTGGTGCTGAATTAACTAAACAGGAGATTACTGAGAAAATATTTTTTTTTTTCTTTAAACTTAGAATACAATTTAAAGGTACATTTTATAAAATATATTTTCAAAGTTAAGATGTGTTTTTAAATATTTAAAAAGGAATACAGAGAAGTATACTCAGGTATAGGGAAGAAAAATAATTGTCCATTAAGTCAAGCAAACTATGTTATTTTTTAAAATTAGTCTTCTAGGTCTTTGGATTGTTCTTGTTTGGTAAGTATTCCAAAAGCGAATAATTTAAAATTAATAATATAAATATATCAGTTGAATGCAGGGTTATATTGATTAGTTCAATCTTTTAGCCAAGGCATCTTTGCACATAGTTTGCAATATGAATTCTTTAATTTTAAAATGTTTCCTATTAAAGAACATTAAAACATTGCCTCATAAATCTATGCATAAATCTAAATGCAACAGTATAGCTTACTTTGGTATGAAACAGAATATTAAACTAACATAAGCAATCATTACAATAACAGCCTTCTCCGGAAAAAAAAAGAGATCAATTCACTGTTGACATAAAATTAATTTCACTGACTCCATGGTGGTTTGGTCCAAGAAAGGACTTCACTCATGGACCGGCTTGAAGGTAAGTTTAAGGTTAAATTATTTTTTAAGCTGGGAGTTATGTATTTTCAAGTCCACTCCATGGAAGTACGCAAAAGCCATGTTCTCATGTTTCTCACTGAAGCAACCAGCTAATATGTATCAAGAGTCCTCACCTGCATGTGTCATCTGACCGGGCTATGGACTTGAACTTTAGCAGAAGTCAACAATGCAATGACTTGGCAGTAAAGACAAAACACAAGACCGCTGAACTTTGACAGTGGTTTATACCAAACTTTAATCATTTATTAATGAGTCTAGCCAAGTGATGAGATCACACGCTACCTGCTCACAAATGTGGGGAAAAAAAAAGATACTTCCACAGGATTTGTTTGGTAATGAAAAGGCAGGAACTTTGTTTATCTTACCAGTAAAATAAAGTGAAAATGCCTGTATGTTATTAACATTACATGATGAATTTAAAAAATATAAATATTAAATCTTCATTTCTCACTGTTGAATTAAACTTTCAATTTAAAGAATGCTTTTACTGTCCTAAAATTATACACATTTTTAATTAGCAGAGACTTTTCTCTAAATTTCATTGCATTCCCAATTACATTATTTGTTATTGGAAGCCACCCTTTCATCTAGCATTGTTTGAGAAACTCCTGTTTTGTATCCCATCTACATTGTTTAAGTGAAAACTCAGGTAGGAAACAGGTAATATTTTGGATATCCTTTACAAATCTTTTAAAGACATAGATTAGGTTTGGATATTTAATGGCTTTAAGAGCCAGTAGTTACCTCCTTCTAGGGAAAGATATCTAAATATGTACATTTAGAAATCCATGCTTCAGAGAATATTTGACTGCAACAAATAAATAAGTTTTGAACATATAATGTCTGTTGAGCATACAATATTTCTGCAAAGGATATGCATAAAATAACCTGGTGAAAATATTTGCATGTTTATATATACAAGTCAAGTATAAAAATACTACACTTCTTAACAAGAATACACATACAGCAGTCATGTTATTACTGTGGGTAGCATCCAGGGAAAATTAAAATAAGAAGAAAAAGTTGAACTCCTGGATGTGGTCCTGAGTAACGTGGTCTAGGCAATCCTGCTTTATCAGGGGAGTTGCACTAGATCTCTAGAGGTCCTTTCCAACTCTGACAATTACATGATTCTGTGAATGTAATGGTGTAATCACTCAGAAAAAGAGGGTTGGTTTGTTTTTTCCCCATCTTAGTACACTAAGATCTAAGCCATAGGGACTTATAGCAGAAGGAGACCTAGATGAAAATAAATGCTGTGACTTCAGCTGCCTATCAATTCTTCCTACTTTTTTTAAATAAGCTTTTTTTCTGATTTCAATTTACATTTTGGTTTTTGATCACAATTTACTTTTATTTTTAACTCTTCCTGCAAGTGCAAGCAGAATTCTTGCTGCAGAGCACTACACAGCATGTTTCTGAAGGGATCTGGGGCATGAGCTGGGAAAAAAAAGGAGCTGAGCCTTCAGAAGGAAGTGCATTGCAGACAGATCCAGATTGATGGGAAAAAGGGGAAAAAAAAAAAAAAGTCTTATAGGCATTTCAAGGGAAAGGAAACATAGAAAAGGGGAACAAGACTGATGAAGTGCAGAGCCCAAAGAGAAGACAAACATTTCTGTAGGGGTGACCCTTGCCTTTGGGCTGACAAAGCTAGGTAAAACAGTAGGGGCCTCTTGCAGGGAAGAAATTCAGAACCTAGCCAAAACCCAATCACAGTCAATGGGAAAAAAAATAAACAAATCGTGTTGCGATTTTCTTATATGTGGAATGGGGATTATGTTTATGCAGGGTGTGCACTACAAAGACCCTCCCCTTTGGCAAGTACCATGGCAAAATAGGAATGGCTTTATAGAACAAAACCTAGTGCTGAAGACCTCATGGCTAGACTCGCAACCATTTCAGTGGGGTTTGCTTCAGAATAGCTCTATTTTGGCTGTATGTCAAACATTCTTTCCTGTTCCAGACTAAAATGCTATCATAAGTGCACCCAGAGAAGCCCCCAGAAATAGTGCAGTATATTATGTCAAAACAGATATGACATACTGAAAGGATGCTGGCAGGAAATAGTGAAGATGCATACGCAGCCTAAACCCTAGGTAAGCATCATTAAAAAAATTATTGGAAAAAAATCAAAAAATATTTAAAAGCAAACACATAATTTCTGAAGAATGTGTGTGAAAAGGAAAAAGAAAAAATAAAATACCTGCAAAAAAACCACACAAGCAAAACCCAACAAAACAGGAAAGCTCAGCAGATTTCCATACAGGCCATAAATCTCACTAGGAAACGATGATACCACGCTGTAGACTGGATGTGTCAGTGTTTCCCTTCTTGTATTCCCGCTTTTATATATTTATATTTATATGCACACACTTGCAGAGACAGTGGAAAAAAGGTAACACAGAAATGAAATCATATCTGGCTGACTGAATCAGTGATATAAAAATATCTAAGAATAATTATTATTAGGCAAATTCTTAGCATAATCTATCCATTTAGCTGTTTGTGGTTTATTTGTTTGTTTGTTTGTTTGTTTTCTCTTTTATGTTATCTTAATATCAAATGTGAAATATTGCCATGGATATAAAGTATTGCTCCATCTAGCATCTACACTTAGCCTAAAGGCTTGATGAGGGAATTATGCCTAATTTCTGTCAACATACACTACACTAAGACCTATATATTTTATTATTTTAGTATTTTATTATATGTAGTCTCATTCCTATAAGCAAAAAGAATTATTCTGTAATTTCTACCTGAGACATAATAACGGCTCTTGAAAAAAAAAAAAGGAAAAAAAAATGGTAGAGGGGAAAGGTAATTGGAAAATTCAGGCTGCCTTTATGAGGACAACTACTAAGAGCCATACATCTCTCTAGCTCTAAGACTCTGAAACCCTGACAGTCTAAAGCCAGGCCATTTAAATATTTGTGTAATTTAAGTACTGTTTTCATTTGGAAGATGTGGGGCATTTCTGTACGAAAAATGGTCACATCCATCAGTAGACTGGATTAGTAGGGGACTGAGGGGAGTGAGCTGAACTCTAGTCTCCAGTGATCTGGTATCTCTGACTTCCATACTAAAATTAAACTGCACACGAATCCCATCTGCCTCTGAGGTCAGTTATGCTGAAGATCAGACAGAAAAACCCCAGAAATCCTGCAAGGAAAAACTATAGGTAATATTTTCTCTTAAAGTCATGCAACACAGAAAAGTGATAACAGCTAGAAATACCATGATCATGAAGTCAAAGTACTTTGAAAATATGTCAGCACTCGAGAGCAACGAGCACTGTTGGATTATTGTCCCACCACTCCTCTCTGTGATCATCAGCCAGGGCCAGTCCTGAGGATGACTCACTGGCTTGCAACACAGGCAGTTTGTTGGTCTTTGAAGCAGCCTTGGGGCCACACTTTGTGAAAGGATAGAGAAAAACACTCATAAACACCTCAGGGTTGTATGTAGTTACCTTCCCAAGCAAATATTTTACACCTGCATAGGGCACTACCCTTTTTGAACAGAATCAGTTTATAACCACAAAAAAACCCCCTTGTTTCACAATAAACCTCATCCATATGAGAGAGATTTTGCTGTTTTAACTCTGTCAACAGAGTTAAATTTATTTTATTTCTGTGGAAGCAGGATCTTAGCAGACGACAGAATGTGGTATCAGGAAAGTATTACTGTTCTTATTTGCACATAAAAGCTTGAGGGGAGAGAATGGCACTGGTTTCCCAAGGCCACAAGAAAATAAGAGGGTACAGAATGAATCCAGGTGTCTCTTTACCAAGCTCACTGATCTAAATCACTATCTTTTGTGCATTTTACCAAATATGCCATACTCTGCAGTAATCTATACTCCTCTGTTCTAAAATGATGAAAGCTTAACTGCTAAAACTGCTGATTTTACTGGAAGACAATTTATAATATGCCTGGGTTTGACCATATCTGTCATTTTTGCTTGACTTCAGCTGTATTAATAAATCAAATTTGAAAATGAGACCAGCTAATTTTACTTCAGGGGTCTATTTGAAAGAACATGAAGTTCAGAGTGGTTTCAGTTTTGGCATCAGGATCCTTATTTCTTTGATGGGCAGTTGCATATTTTTAGACTTGAGTCATTTTTGTAACTATCAACTCCTAGTTTCCAAGATTTATTTCTTTGTAAAATGACTTGGATTATTCACTTGATTTGTACATTATTGCTAAGTGGGATGGAATTTCCCAAGAACTGTGCTTATTTTAAAGTGTAAAGCTTTATTTGAATTTGGGGTGAGTGACATTTGGTTATCTGTTAATCTTTTAAACTGGGACAGCTTCAGCAAAAAGACAATAAAGACTTTTATTATTTGTGGATATGTTGTCATTATGGATTCTGGATTCAGATACTAACATTGGGCCATGATATTTGGAAATCCTTGCTAGGGGTAAGATAGGGAGCTGTAGCAAAACCTTCATTATGGCTTTCTGGCTACTCACCACTTCATTAATTTTGTTCCATTAAAACAGACTTTTAGAATTCATAATTGGTAATCCCTGGCATTGTTTCTCCATTTTCTCCTGCTTGTTTCTGCAAGAAAGGTGAAGACATAACTGAAAGTTTATTCCCTTTTTTGCTTTGTTTTGTTTTTCTTTTGAGGGGGTCTCCATTTATTTATTTGTTTGTCTTTAATTTGCTTCCAAAATCTTAATTCTTAAGTGCCAGGGAGCGTGTGCTGATTTGGTGGTCAAATTGCCATATCATTTGCACATCTGCTCAGTGGATTCACAAGACTAAATCTGACACTTTACAATCCCCGCATTGTAAATATAATTTATAGCAAAATTCAGCTGACAAATCCTAGGCATCTATTTGGAATGAATTAAGTGTTTTCTAGAAATGTTTATAATTTTTTGCTATCTTCTCTAACAGCATCAAATGACTACTACATATAGTCATGTAAGTTCCACTCTATAAATTTTATTTTAAAATAAGTTAAACAAACAAAAAAACAAACAAACAAAAACAACAAAGAAATTGAAGTTCAAATCTTCATTCTTCAACAAGATGCTTGAACTGTTTTATTTACAAAAGCACCTACTTAAGCTAATTAATTGTGTTCTAATTATTTCATCTGTAGAAAGGAAATTTAATGTTCAAAGTAAAGAAACATGATATGAATTCATTATGATTAAATTACAGTGTCCTTCAGAGATGAGATTCAGTGTTTGAATGAAGTTGAAACATTGCAGAAATGTTCATGATAACATCTCATTATTAATCTCTACTAAAAAAAACCCCAAATACTTCTGATATCCAATCATATTATGTGAGTTCCTTTCACAGCTTTACAATGATACAATTTACAATGAAATAGAAATGTGTAACCTTCAAAGTGAAGGTCACTTAAAAACTGAAATGATGAAAGATTGAAATCTATCAGTGCCATATCCATCATATGGATGGTGTAAATAAGCCATATGTATATTTTCATACATTTTCCCTGTTGACTCTTTTTCTTTGTATGTCTTTTGGTTTTTGTTTCACTTATATAATGATTTTGTTTACAGATATACTTTATAGATAGATAGATAGACTGATTATGTTTCTAGATATACTACCATCCAATAAGCATGTAAGCATGTAAGTTGCTGTTGCTGCCTCAGGACTTTGTCTTATACAGTTCAATCCTCAGGCTCATCAATCATTTCACTAGAGGGAAGACATGCCATCCAGGTAGATCTTGACAGGATTAAGGAGTAGGCCAATATGGACATCATGAAGTTCAACAAGGCCAAGTGAAATAGCCATCTTCTGTTTTATATGGTCTAGAAAAGCAGTTAGTACTTTAGTATTTTAATCAATATTTCAGACCACTGGATCTATATAAGCAACTATGTCTTACTGAGATCTGGGCAGAATAACTGTACCAAAACAGGTACACTGCTACTGAAATTGAACTGCTTTCAAACTCTGCGGGCAGCCTGCACCCATCCATTTAAGTATGCCCTATGCTTATTTGCATAGAGGAGTCAAGGCTCTTTACATGGTGTTTTCCTAGTTTTCTGATCCTTGGCTCTAATTTTTCTGCTGAGACAGTAG
>VZTM01010322.1:9815-21151 GCA_013400555.1 Jacana jacana | reverse complement strand
TATCCACCTGGTTACGTCTTTGTAACTCATTTGCAGACTCATCTTGAAGATGAGAGTGAAGAAAGTAGAAACAGAGTACAAAACACCTAAAGAATCACTTAGAGAAATAAAACTAGAAAAAAAAAAAGGTAGCTGTGGCCAGAGAGTCAAAGCAAATCAGACTGAACCGACCAACAGCTACTAGGAATGTGGAAAATAAGTGCTGTACGTGGCTGGTGCAACTGTTCAGTTTAGGTAGAAATGAGCTAATGATGATCTGATTGTTGGATGAGGGGAAGACAGTGGGTATAATATACCTGGACCTTAGCAAAGCATTTGACACTGTCCCCCACAGAATTCTCATGGAAAAACTGACTGCTCATGGCCTGGATGAGCGTATGATCTGCTGGATCCAGCACTGGCTGGAAGGACGATCCCAAAGGGTGGTGCTCAATGGAGTTCAATCCAGCTGGCGGTTGGTCACCAGTGGTGTTCCTCAGGGCTCAGTATTGGGGCCGTTTCTGTTTCATATCTTTATTGATGGTCTCGACAAGGATATAGAGAGCACCATTAGCAAGCTTGCAGATGACACTAAGTTAGGTGGAAGTGTTGATCTGCATGAGGGCAGGGAAGCTCTGCAGAGGGACTTGGATAGATTGGATCAATGGGCCAATGTTAATGTCATGGGCTTCAACAAGGCCAAGTGCCAGGTCCNTAGAGGGAGCTGGGACTGTTTAGTTTGAGGAAAAGGAGGCTGAGGGGAGACTTCATCACTCTCTACAACTGCTTGAAAGGGCATTGGAGAGAGGTTGGTGCTGGTCTCTTCTCATGGGCAATGAGCGATAGAAGGAGAGGGAATGGCTGCAAGCTGCAGCAGGGTAGGGTTAGGCTGGACATTAGGAAAAATTCTTCACAAAGAGTGGTCAGACACTGGGATGGGCTGCCCAGGGAGGTGGTGGAGTCCCCATCCCTGACTGTGTTAAGAGTAGATTGGATGTGGTGTTGAGGGATCTGGACTAGGGGAGACCTTTGTAGAGTGGGGCTGATGGTTGGACTCGATGATCCCAAGGGTCTCTTCCAGCCAAAATGATTCTATGGTTCTATGATTCTAATGAAAAGGTGCTGTTTTAAATCAGTCCTTTCCTTTGTGTGATCTAGCCAGTGGTATTTGCAGAAGCATTATCAGACACTCTGATATTGCTGAAATGCATGTTTTGTTTGGTTTGGGCTTTTTTGAAGGAGAAAAGTGTTTTCTTCAGAAGAACAACTGAGGTAGTTGCTGTAAGCAGCTGTGTCTGGAGTGTTTTAATGGCATAACACCCCCTGTGAGCATTTTGCATTTGGAGTGTAAAGCCTATAGGAACAAGGGCCAATGGTAAATGCAAACAGTTCTCTAAAGAGTTTTCCTTTGACCTTCCCATAATGAATCTAAAATCCCTCTTATTCTGTAAGAATGAGGCATTGTGGGAGTATCCTCTACAGGGCTTAGTGTCCTCGCAGATCAGTGTAAAACCTTTCAGGTGCTTACTACAATTTGAAACCTTCAGATCTCATTCCTGAATTTATATTCTGTACTGCTTGTGCCAAAGTTCAGAAAAGCATGCTTACAAGAAGAACCAGAGCAATCTGTAGATAGTGAATCAAGTCCCCTGAGCTCATGGAGCATGTATTCATGAAGAACTCAAGTCTTTGTCACCTGCTTGCACCCTACAGTTGCCAGAACTTTGTCACTTACTGTTCTATGTGAGTATTTTGCTGCTGGATGTGAGAGAAGCTAATGCTGGAGCTTGAGTCTTGTGGAGCTGTGGGCAGGTGTACAGTGTGAAAACCTGTCGCTCCCATGATGTCAGTGTATAGGTCAGTCTTAAAAAAAGCTAGGAGTTTCAGGAAAAAAAAACAAGTGCCAGTGTGCTCCAAGTTAATCTTCAGGCCTGTTGTCAGCACAAGGTAAAATTTTACTTTTACAATTGATCTCTACAAGAGTGGTGGTGCTCACAGAGCAGCTCTGAGCTCACAGTGACTGCCATCTGCCTGGTGGCTGGTGCCTCAGTCTGGGAGCTGCAGCTGACAGAGCTGTGTGTGTCAGTGAGGCGTACCCGTAAGCACACTTCCCAGGAAGGGATAAAACTACTGGGTGGCTGTGGATCTGGATGAAGATTGTTGTTTGTGTGTTGGGGTTTTACCCAGGTGGTGTGTGTTATGTGCTAAATGCTCTTGCTAAAAGGAAGCTTGAATCTCTGAGGGAGAGACTTGACAGCATTTGGGATTTGCTTTCAGCTGCCAAAAGGAGCAGCCCCGTCTTGCAAGCTTTGCTGTCTGTTGGTCTGTCTGGAGGCTTCTCTTGTGCAGTGTTTGCTTTTCCAGCAGTCATGCTGTGCAGTCATGTCATGCTAGCATGCTGCTTCATAGATTCTTACACTTAAGTTGGCTTAACTCAGTGGGAATCACTTACAAAATGTTTAATTCTACAATGTTGGGACTTCTGGGTTTTTTTTTCTAGATAGCCAGGGAATGCTTCTGTCATGTTTTAACAGAAGAAGGGTGTTGTAAGTGACAGATTTGGATTTTTATCACTTTATAGCACTTAGGTAACCAAAGTGTTCTTACTAAGTCTAATCATAAAGCTCTACCAGATGTAAATCATAAATAATGTGTGTTTTACTAATGAATGGTTGCTGCCACAAATAATTATGACACTTCATTTTACGAACTTGCTCTTCCACATCTCTTTGCAGTTATTTATCAGAAAGTCTGATGCTGAAAGACAACAGAACATCCTTAGCCAAGCTACTAGATGGCATGAAATGTAAGTAAGCATTGGAAAAATATCATTCTGTGATAAACACTGTCTCTAAAGGAAGGAAAATCAGCTTGAAACAGAAAGGTGTGCTTCAAGTGATTTTTTTCACCGCAGGGCTGACAGAAAGGGAGCAAATCGTGGGCTGCAGAATGAAGTACTGAGCATGTGAATGCAGGGGGAGAGAGCAGCTAGAGTTCCCTGTGATGTAAACAGATGAAATGAAAAGGCAAAGAGCCCAATGCTTCTCAGAACAACAGCGTTGCAGTCAATGAAGTGCTAGCAGCTGACTGAAAAGTGAGAAATCTGCTTTTGTAAGTCAGGGTGAAATGCCTCTTTTCCGGCGCTGTGACTTAAGAGTTACAGCTTCAGGCCAAGTAACTACTTCCACCACCAGGGGGTACCTTCTCTAAGTAAGTGATTCGAGTTAAGCCATGTGCCAGGATTTATATTTCATTTCTGTTTTGCAGCTCTCCAAGTGTTTTAAAAGTTGTTTAGATTTGCTAGTGTGAGAATATGTATGTGTGTGTATATTTGTATATACACACACAGATATATATATGAAATTACCAAGAATGTTAGCATGGTTTAGTTAAGGTAACAGGAGATATAGTACACCAATAATTACCTTTTTTTTTTAACTACATGAAAAGGCTGGGATACTAAATTTCCAGTAAGTAATCAGTTAACACTCTGAGCTAGTGCATGTGTTTAAAATGGGAAACAGTAGCATTAAAAATCCAGTCCTTTGACTAAGCTGACTTTTTAGTGAATGCACTGTAAAAGTCACCAGGGTCTGCAGTTCAATTTAAATTTGAAAATGCTCTTCCTTTTCTCTTTTCTTTTAACAAATCCAGTCTTCACATTTCTGTTGCTGAGGTGCAAAGGGAACACAGGGATCATTTACTCTTCACTTGCATTATTCTGGGAGGCAGCGTTACAGAAGAGCTGCCTTTGGGCTAAAAAAACAAGGGCTGGAAAGAAAATTTGAAGCATCTGCAAGTTACTAGTTTCACAGAGAACTGGTGGTAGAGGAAAAAGTCTTGTTTCTTGCAGGGTGGCTGTAAATTCAGTTTGCATTCTTAACAAAACCAGAAACAATCTTTTCTTTTGTTAAGACTGAGGTGCAATGCTGTATGCCAAAAATCCCTGTGTATTTTTCAGCTTGTTAGTGGAGTGATGTGAACTCTGTGTTATTATGACTTACCTTGAGGAGATCCAGAGTAAATGATACCGACGACTCGTTTCAGGCATAGTTCCCTGTGCTCAGCTTCTGCTGGACCTTGAGGTCATTTAGAATGAATCCTTGGGTGGAAGGTGGTAGATCAGACTCAGACGTGGGGTCTTCGATCCTTTGAAGTCTGAGTGGTATGTGGGGTGGGAAGTTTTGTGAACAAGCAGTGTGCGAGTTGGAATGTCTGATGCTTCCTTTGAAAACACAAGGATTTTACACAGTAGGCTTTCTCTCAACCTTTTGCAGTACGTTGCCTTTTATTGTCCTTGGGGTCTGTTTAAAAAACTAGATACCTTTCACAAGCTTACAGAGGTGCAGACTGGAAAACTTCCTACATTCTGTTGTTTCTCTGGGTACCATTCTGATTTTATTTTAATTTTTTTTTTCTGGTATAGGTTTTTGTTTTGTTTTCTCCTAGTAGAAGCGACTTGAAAATGTGTACAGTGGTCCTGTTGTGATGAGGGAAGGGGGGGGGGTTGGCTCAAGCTTCAGTATGAACGATAAGCAGTAGCTGTACTGCTGCTTGGTGAGGTTGGGTAGTTCACAAGGTGGAGCAGAAATGATTTACTCTGCTTAGAGCTGTGCTGTTGCCACCACAGGCATGAAAAGCCTCATAAAGAAATATGAACTGCCAAGACCCGAAGAGGTTGCTGCTCTGAAACAGAAACTAGAGAAGTGTCACAGCTCGGAGTTCCCACTAAACACAAACCTGTAAGTAAGAGATTTACTTACTCCTCAGGGTGTTGAAGTTCTGCCTTCTTCTATTGTGACAGAAACATTACGTTTCTCTGATCTGTGTGAGGGATTGGAAAAGAAAACATCTGAATGTTCAGCCAAGGCTGTCTGCTCACACACTTGCCCTGTGAGTGCCTGCTGGAAGCTGAGAAAATAAATAATTCAGTAAACATGTAAATAATGTTCTTTTGTACCGGTGGGCACCACAAGCTGATTATTTCATAGCACAGAACTGGAATCCTGGGGTGGCATCTAAGGCTACTTGGTGTCATAGAATCATAGAATCACTCAGGTTGGAAGAGACCCTTGGGATCATTGAGTCCAACCATCATCCCCACTTTACAAGTTCTCCCCTACACCAGATCCCTCAACACCACATCTCAGCGACTATGAAACACAGTCAGGGGTGGGGAGTCCACCCCCTCCCTGGGCAGCCCATTCCAGGCTCTGACCACTCCACCCTCACACCACTTCAGAGGACAAGTGTCCATCCAGTCTGCTCCATTCTCTGCATGTTTCAACCTCCAAGCAGCTAATGGGGTGACTTACCCGGGAGCTTTGGGACACCACATGGCTTTGTTTCTGGCCCTTGTAGGCTTCCAGAGAGTCAGCAGCAGCGACAGTGCAGGCACAGAAACCTCTCTGCCTTTTCACTGGCTTGTGCCCAGTGAAGTATGTACAGCAAGAGCGAAATGAGCACCGATGACCAATAGGTGAAATGCCCTCACTGACTGTCACATGTAGTGTCACTGTCATTTGTAGTGACAACCAAGGGCTTTTAAAAAAGAAAATCACGTGATCAAAGCAGTGATTGTGTGAAGGACTAACACTTCCTTAAAACGTGCTGTTGGCAAAAGGACTCCCTGGTTTTTCTTTCCGGCCCTTTTCAACTGTAGTGCCCACTGTGAGCTTCCAGCAAGCTGCTGGCTGAGGCTCCCGTGGTCTGTGTGACTCTGGCTTACAAAAACACCTAACCAATCCGCTTTTTTCCCGTGTGGGAGTTAGGAAGAAGAGGAAAGGTTATGAAGACGATGAGTACGTCGCAAAGAAATCTAAACTGGATGAGGTCAGTAAACGTGTTGTACAAGCAGCTGCTCTGCCACTCCTGAGTGACAAAAGTGACATAGCTGCTGGGACAAACTTCTGCACCTCTTAATACTTTGCTATGTGTTGCTCAGACTGAACCTTTTTCAGCTTTTTTTATAACAAATGAGCCAGAGTTTGTATGACCTGAGTTTTAAGAGTGTTCTTAAATACTCTGGTCTTTTGTGGTGAGGAGAAAGAACACACAGACCATCCTCCCAGCTGTTTCCTGTGCTTTGAAACTCTTTTGACCAAACTTAGAGGAACCACATAAATCTTAGTACTCAGTTTCCAGCGTGTGAAGCTCCGTGGTGGCTGTGAGGGGAAACAGCTGTGAAGCTGAGATTGGGATACTGTGGAGAAAGGAGGCTTTGGAAAGCCAGGAGGGGAATGCTTGAAGAGAAACCCTCGCTCTACAGATAGAAACACACTCCTCAGAACACGGATGAAATCAAGGAGTACATGCTGAAATATACTCAAGCAGGATTATTTGTGAAAGGTTTCTGCTTTCATTGACTTACTTTGGCTTCTTGCACACGGGGGAAGTCAGCTGCTGGACTAAATCTCTTATATCAGCCAATTTGGTAGCGAGACCTGCACGAATTACAGACGTGTAGCTGGGACCTGAGGTCCTAAGACCAAGTGTAAATAAGGTGGAGGTAGACTAAGGAGGGTGACTCAACAAAAAATAAACAGAAGGAAGGTGATCCTTTAGGTCTAATCAGGGCTTTCATTTATAACATGGACTGGAAGTTGTAGGGAATAAGTTCTGGTGGAGAACAGCTTTGTGAAGGACCCTTTTTAACTGGACTTTTCCTTATAAGACGCCATGCAAACTGATGGTCTAAGAAACACTTTAAATGTGGCATTAAGAAAAGCTTGCTAACAGCTAAAGAGGGTTGTCTGACAAAGTCTCAAGATGAAACGTGGGGTTTGTAATTCAAGGAGTCTTGCTCTTCTACACTAATCGTAGGGGCTGATGCTACGATGTCGGACTAGAACCTAACAAGTCACTTGAACGAGATGATCATAGAATCAGCGCTGAAAGGTGTGCTCTAACAGAACGAGGAACTTCAAGCACATTGTAGTGCTGTAAAATCTTTGACCAGTGTGTCCTCCAAACGCCAGCCCTACCGAGTACATTGAAACTGGCAACTCCGTACAACTAGTGCCTT
This sequence comes from Jacana jacana, assembly GCA_013400555.1. Taxonomy (NCBI): domain Eukaryota; kingdom Metazoa; phylum Chordata; class Aves; order Charadriiformes; family Jacanidae; genus Jacana; species Jacana jacana. The sequence goes on along the minus strand of VZTM01010322.1, from coordinate 14,148 downwards.
CGTAACTTTTCACTGGGGACTCACTCCTTCCCCACCCCAGCTGAACTTGAAGGAGGCCTTATTTCAGTTATGCTGCTATGCTTTGAGACAGCTTTGATTTGAGGGTTTTTGGCTAATTTGGGTTCTTCTTGCCAAAGGCATACACTGATGGGGTAAATTCACAGAACCGGCAGCATTTCACGATAAACTCTTGCAGAGTTTTAACAGCTCCTGAAAAGTAGGATTTTGAAATACTGATGTACATGAACTGCTGAGAGTTTGTACTTCTATGGTTTCGTTTCTGGGTAATTATCACATGCAAGAGCAGGTCTGACCTGGCCAGGACATAAAGGAAGATGTGCTTCATTATTGGAAAGCCAATTACCTGTGCTTACTGCTCAGAGCTTGAGACCTCACTAGCTGCTATCAACAGTATTTATAGCTGCAGGCAATGGGGCTGTAATGGAGAAGTGCCCAGTGGGTTCTGATCTACTCCCAAGGCTTGGTCTCACAATCATTTGCAGCTGAAGTCAAGATCGATAGCAAGGCTGTAGCTGGCCTGGAGAGCTCATCCAGTTGGAACGATAGGGGAAACACACAGGGTCCTGGTTGGGCACAGCCGTAAATAAAGCCCAGGACAGGAATAAAAGGCTGGGATGGGAGCTCTTGTGGGAATCTCTGCGTCGTTGTCCACAACGAAAAACAGGAGATAAACATCAAAAAGGGGCTGCTAAAATGACTGGGCCTCCATGACTACCAGTAGTCTAAAAGGGACCTTACCAGTTAACACAGGTTGCTTCTTTCCCTTCCCTTAGGAGGAGTGGACAGATGATGAACTTGTGGACTCTGCGTAACCCCAAGGGAAGATGGGCTCCCAGCACTGCAGACACCCTCTGCTGCGGGTTCCTCACTCAGTATCCCGCAGTAGTTATTGTGTCGGGGTTTTGTATCTTTGCAATAAACTATGTAACTTGGCTAAAAGCTTGTTAAACTCCCATCCACTGAAGATCAAACAGTAGCAAGAAATCTGTCACTCAGGGAAGAAGGCCAAGGGCATCCTGGCTTGTATTAGAAACAGTGTGACCAGCAGCAGTAGGGAGGTGATTGTCCCCTTTGCTCAGCACTGGCGAGGCCACACTTTGAGTCTGGTGTCCAGTTCTGGGCACCTTAGCACAAGAAAGATCTGGAGGGGCTGGAGCCATTGCAGAGTAGGACAACAGAGATGGTGAAGGGCCTGGAGAATAAATTTTATGAGGAACAGTTGAAGGAGCTGGGACTGTTTAGTTTGAGGAAGAGGAGGCTGAGAGGAGACCTCATCACTCTCTACAACTGCTTGAAAGGACATTGTAGAGGGGTTGGTGCTGGTCTCTTCTCACAGGGAATTAGCAATAGAACAAGAGGGAATGGCTGCAAGCTGCAGCAGGGTAGGATTAGGCTGGACATTAGGAAAAATTCTTCACAAAGAGTGGTCAGAGCCTGGAATGGGCTGCCCAGGGAGGGGGTTGAGTCACCATCCTTTACTGTGTTTAAGAGTGATTGGATGTGGTGTTGTGGGATCTGGTGTAGGAGAGACCTTTGTAGAGTAGGGCTGATGGTTGGACTCAGTGTCCCCAAGGGTTTCTTTCCAACCTGAATGATTCCTGTGGTTCTAAGAGGCAGCAGCAACGTATTTGTTACAATATGGGAAGTAAAAATCACACCTTCAGGACTTACTCTGCTGCTGCAGCTGAGTTACCTGGGCACAACTGAGAAGAATGTTTTAAAAGCCTTCCTAAGTAATTAGACATCTTCCAAACCAGAGCAAAGTCTGTGTCCTGTTCAATACTCTTTTAGAACATGAGCAGTTCTGTGTTATACACAACTCGGTGCAACTTCTTGAGACTCCTAGTTTCATTCTCATCGTTGCATTTTGTGTGTCACTGTTAAACAGCCAGCCAAATCTCTTCTCTAGTACATTTTTACCATGTTACAGAAAATCTACAAAATAAACCAGTTTTTATCCGCTGTTTTTGACTCACCCTTCTATACCGGGGTCCCTGGCTGACTGGTCATGGAAGAAAAATAGCGATGGCAATTTCATAGAGCAGTCTGGGTTGGGAGGGACCTTCAGGATCATCTTGTCCAACCATCAACCTCACTCTGATACAAACCGTCACTAAAGCATGTCCCCGAGCGCTGTGTCACCCTGGCTTTGCAATACCCCCAGGGATGCTGCCTCAGCCACTGCCCTGGGCAGCCCAGTCCAACACTTGCAAACTGCACAGTTCACACCTGCCTTACAGATCGTTAAGGGATTATCTCATCAGCTTTGTCACTGAATCTCAGCATCCTTCCGATCCTTATTAGACCACAGCCTAGAAAAGTTACAGCTGGTGACGCTGAGCCACCCCCTCAGTCAGCTTTGTCTTTTACCTTTACCTTTTTAGAACGGTCCTAACCGTCCCCTTCCTCACCCCGGTCCTAACCGTCCCCTTCCTCACCCCGGTCCTAACCCTCCCCTTCCTCACCCCGNTCCGATCCTTATTAGACCACAGCCTAGAAAAGTTACAGCTGGTGACGCTGAGCCACCCCCTCAGTCAGCTTTGTCTTTTACCTTTACCTTTTTAGAACGGTCCTATCCCTCCCCTTCCTCACCCCGGTCCTAACCGTCCCCTTCCTCACCCCGGTCCTAACCCTCCCCTTCCTCACCCCGGTCCTAACCCTCCCCTTCCTCACCCCGTCATGCAGGCAGAGGGGAGGGCAGAGGCACCAGCCTGTGGTGCCCCGAGGATTCACACCAAGAAGTGACACCGCGTCAGCACCTCAAAGCACAGCGTGTGCGCAGACACCGTAAAAGATTTCCACATCAGCCAGAGTTGGCCAGTGCCCTTTTAAAGAGTTGATCCACAGAGCTTGATTTATTTCAAAAACTTACTTTTCACTTATAAAAATAGTATTTGGGCCAGGCTTACAGCACACAAAGGACCAAGCAGTACATATTTTATAAAATGGTTTAATGAACGCATGCATGTCTGATAACAGTGATCAATAAATTTACTGAGTTCAAATTATTTACTGCTGTAAACATTGTACAAAAGCATCGTGATTTATCTGGGTACGCAGATCCCGACGGAAGAACTACTCAGACTGAATCAGTGGCACATCAAAAAATATTATAAAGCTGGCGAGACCCATTCTGCATATTCTCTTCTCAGCATGATTCCAGCAAAGAGAAACAGCACAGTATAAAAAGTGTACAGTAAAGGTTGTTCCTACCATAACATTAAATCCCGGAAGCTGTAAATACAAGTTAAAAGTGGTTGAAACAGTCAAAAGTTGTAATTATTGTAACCAGTCAGAAATGACAGTAAGAAATGTTATCCAGTTAATGTGTGGCTGTCAGAGCAACAGGTTCCTTTTCATGTCAGTTGATAACTCTTGTCCAACAAGGAACTTTGGCAACTAGAGGTGCTGAGAGTCACTTGCAAAGTTCGAGGCAAAGTCACAGCGTTTTCTTTGCGGAAGGTGAACAGTGCACCAAGGCTCAGAGGTCATCATCAAAACTGTTTCCAAGTGGAAAAACAACAACAAAAAACAAATCCCCAAACAAACAACAAACAAACAAAAAACCAAAACAAAAAACAAACCAAAAAAAAACCAAGTGCAAGCATCCTGCACAGATAGCTTAAAAAGGAAAAACAAAAAAAGAAAAGAAAAAGAACAACCCTGCTGGTATAATCATTCACCAACAGAATCTTTGTTTTGTTTTTGCATAGTTCACACATCACTGGGAATGTGACAGGGTGTGCTATTTTTGGCAAGAACAAAAACAGTGATACTTGTGTGAGTTGCCATGTTAGACATGCTGGATCCATGCAGAATTTGGGTAGAGGGCTGCTACCTGATGTTATTAGACACTGAATACTGATTTTGTTTTTGTTGAAGCAGTTCTGTAATAGCCAACAGCTTCTTAAGAACGTGCTGTAGAGAGAGAGAGTCGGTAAAACCAGACGTTAAACGGGGCATGGTCTTCCCTGAGCAGCTTTCCCAGCATCAGCCTATCCATCAGAACTACTACAAGGCTGCTTAAAAGCAAAACCAAAAATAAAATAAAAAAAAAAACCACAACCCAAACAAACAAAAAACACCTCCCCACCAGGCAATGCCCTAATCAGTAAGACATCACCTTCAAAAGGGAAGTCTAGAACAGCATTATGAACTCTGCCTCTCCACCCATGGACCTCTCTTTGCTGCTCTGCGGTTTAACAGGGAGGCCATGAAGGTGTGCTGCTACAGACTGTTGGGGCTTCACAGAATCACAGAATACCAGGGATTGGAAGGGACATTGAAAGGTCATCCAGTCCAATCCCCCTGC
>VZTM01010320.1:220030-272468 GCA_013400555.1 Jacana jacana | reverse complement strand
CCCAGATATTCTGTGATTCTGTGAACATTCCTGCTGACAGCACTAAAAGCCAGGAAGCAAAAATTCCTATAAACAGTAATAAAAGTGACTTGATTTTTTGGTTTTGTTGTTTTTTTGCACAGATGAAGTGCAGAGAGGAGGCAGGCAGACAGACAGACACCAGCCCCGGGGGAAACCGAATTTTAACTCTCTCTTTCAGGTTTGAACAATCAGGCCTATTGTTAACAAGGTGGGTCAAGATCTAGCCATTGCTAGGCATTGCTGTTTCTCTTCTCTCAAAGGTCTTCCTCTCTCAGAAGCGCTCTTCAAGAGGGGTTTCCCATGTCCTCTTTTCCTCCAGATTTTTTACAGTGACTTTTGGAATAGGCATCTCTTGGTTACAGGAAAAACAAAACAATCAACAAAACTATAATGCAAGAACATGACTTTACCAAGGAACCCAATGGACAAAGTGTGCAGTGTTGGTACAAATAAACACTTCTATAGTCTTTCTCAAATCTGGGATTTTTTCCAATGATTCTGGAGCCCTTATTGACTGTGAAAACAACTGTTCCATTTGCCAAAGTAACTGAAGATTCGAAACCTGCTTTTGTCCTGTTACAGAACAATTAAAAATGCCAAGGCTAATAGGTAATAGCTCAGGAGTTCTGGTAATTATATGGCATAAGGGAAACTTAGGGCCAGGTCTGTCTTCTAGTACTGCTCTCTCTTGTTGAACCAGTTTGCCTTTGTACAAAACCCTCATTGCTTTAGTTGGCTAAGCAAAGACTGTGTTCCTTGGAAGCTGAAAAGTGCCATCCCAGACTATGCTCCTAAACAGGCAGAAGGAGAACCATCTTCAGAGAGCATCCCTGCCACTTTGCCAGAGTCTCCTTTTAGGATCTTACAAACATTTCCATTGACACTGGTTCACATCCAGGGTTTTCAATGGGCAAAGGTTTTGACAGAAAGTCTTTTGTCAATCTTACTTTCTGCAAAAGCTCAGGCTTTCCTGCTTTTGGCCCAATGATATTCTGCAAGATCCTTGTGAGTCCCAGCTGCAGCTTTTCCCATCATCTACCTACTTCTGGCCCAGTCATAGGTAAATACGTGTTTATTTAGAAATATGATATATTTATGTTGCCAGTTGTTTACCTCTCAGTGAAATGAACATCCTACAATAAACATCCACGCTCTGTGAAGGTCCTTTTGGATCAGGCTTTGAGACATTTTCTGCTAGACCTGGCTAACTGCTTCTCAACTGGGTACACTGAAAAACATCTGCCACTAATTTAAGGGACACGCTGCTGAAGTCAAAGCTTTGAAGTGTATTCTCCATACCGTACACATACATATATACTGTCTAACACCTTCAGAAGTTAGTGGGAGTTATGCACACACACACCAGCAGAAAAAACAAGCTCTTGAGGCTACACAAAGCTCAGTTTATGTACAGTCTTATGGAGGTTTGGCATCTGAGGAAGTGAGGAGCAGTTAGCAGCTAATGCCTTTCCGGTGAACCGGTCGGATGAATAGAGATTGATGTGGATGAAAGGAATAAAAAAATATTTTATTGCCTCATAGGAAGGCTACAGACCCTTGCATTTCATGTACTTTATATAGCCACTTCCATCAGCACAAATGGGAGCTGTGTATCTGCTCTGAGGGCAGTATTGATCCCAAGGCTGTATGGGACAATTGTATGGCAGAGGGTATTCTTATCTACAAAGCCTCGCTTCTTAACCCTGTGGCCAGGGAAAGCAGAAAAGTAGCACATTAGCTAAATCTTACAAATGCATTCAGAAAGCACCTTCTAGCCTTCCAGGACAGAAGAAAGCTGAAGGTAGCTTTACTGTAAAATTTAGCAACAGACGTGGTAACAGAGAATTACAAGATCCTGAAAGAGAGGTCTGGCTAATGTGTGGATAGGACAAAAAGCAGAGGTCTTACAGAAGTCCATGGATGAACACTGTATGGGCAACCCTTGAATCTCTCAGATGAGGCTTTGTAAGGTCATGCCTTTGCTGCAGAGCAGTATTGAGTGGCAGCATGGACAACAAGAAGCAAAAGCCGATTCCCTGCAAAGACAGGCTGAAGTCATCCATTTTGCTGCTGTCCTCTCCTGGGTAAGATGTACAGGAATTTTCCAGGTTGCAGCATCTTACGGCTCCTTGTCCTGCTGCAGTCTCAGTTGCTATGACAATCCGTGCTCAGACTTTTGCCAAAACTGTTCTTTCTGGTACATGTGCAGAAGTGCCACAAGCACAGCAGCTCATCAAACCGAGTCACTGCTGGGGACAGGCTTCAGGTTTTTGTCTGCAGCCTTTGTACCAGGAGCTGGCAAAGCATGGGCTTGTTTGGAACAACAGTCAGGCTGGCATTCAGGCCATCTTCTTTTGGAAGAGAGGAGGCAGATCTGGGCCATGAAGCGTGACAGAGGGTGTGCTGGCAGTAACTTGTCATGTAGAGGAACACAGTAGTGCTCTTTGTTAGGCGACCACAGGAGTTGCCTGGAGTGGTGACGCTGGTGGATGAGGACTGAGCTCTTCCAGTGCTGAACTCTCCATCTGGAGCACTGCTTTCCTCCTCATCTATCCTCTCATAAACGAGCATATTTTCTTGCTATGAAATGAGCCCAACGTATGCTTGCCAGTAGAAGAGCCTGATGAGCTTGGTAATCAGGTCCTATCCAGCAGATCCCATTCTCTGACTGCTTGCACGCGTGATCACATCTCAAACCTGAAAACTTGGGATCCGATTCTGGACATTGTGACCCTTCCTGAGTTTGCCACATATTGACAGTGAGGTCAAACACTCCACAGGGCTCCATACATTGATTCAGTAAGCAAGGATGGGTTGGGTTACACAGCGGGAGAGCACAGCACAGATATGAGGCCATATTGAAGTACACGGAAGATCCTCATGTCAGCAGTAACTTGGCACACTGTCTCCTGGAGTGAATATCACCACCACAGTCAATAAAGAACACAATACACATGGGCAGAAATCAGGATAGAGTCAACACCTGAGAAGTGAATGGGAAAAAGTGGCACAGCAGAGGTGTAAGTATTGAGCATAGATACACTAGAGCTAGTGATGACTCTGTTTACAGACCTCTTCGAGACTCAGTAACTATTTTTTCACATAGGACTGAAGATGCCTCTTAATTGAGCCAGCACATTCAGGCATGATTGGCTTTTAGGAATTATGGGCCCTCTGAGCAGTAACTTTAACTCCAAACCACGTGTGGAGGGGAGTTTGTGACAGGTGATTTCTGGCAGAGCTGACACGTCACTTTAAGAACACAGCAACCCTCCTCCTCAATCCAGAATCCTCCAGAAGCACCTTCTTGATTTAAACTACAAGCATCCCATCAGTCTGAGATGTCTTCCAAAAATACTGTCTACAGAAAGGATAGCCTAAGATCATTGTGAAAAAGTAATCAGGACAAAAAAAGATGCAGACTTCAGCTTCCACACCACCTGGCACACCTGGGAATCTACTGAAATCTGATTATCTATGATTATTACTTTAACTGTGGGCCATCCATCCTCTGCAAGCTGACATGAAACGTCCTCCTTGATGTAAAACATCCCCTGTTACAACTGCCTGATTCAGTGGATTTTTCCAGAGACCACTGGAATTTATAGGATGTCATCTCATCATTAAGACATTGGAAAACGCAACCCGTAACGCTCAGCCCTGTGAAAGACAAGGATGGACGTTTGATTTTTATTCTGGATTGCAGAGACACTAAAGTATATGGATTTTTTCTTTTTTGGATGGAAATACTGAGTACAAATAGAGTACAAAGAACCTTAACTTAGTCATAGCCAACATAAGTGCTGCATGTAAGCTACTAATGTTAGGATGCCAATACCTCTTTCATCAGAGAGGGCTTGTAAGAATTTCTTAGTTTAAATTACAGCACCAGGTAGCTGGAAATTCACTGTCAGCTACATGCAAAGCTCTGGAAAAGAAAGCTGTAGCAATGAAAAAAAATGAAAAGCTTCATATCCACAAGAAATAGAAAGAAACGGTTCAAATACTGCATGAAGCGAATTGCAGTGTGATGGCTCTTGTAAGGTACATTGAATAGATTCGCTGCAAAGAACACACTAATTCCTTTTTTTTCTTACTGGTGAAAAAGGCAAGCTGATATATGTACATAAGCCATAAAGCTTTCACAGGTATCTGGAGCCAGCAGGCATGTTTAACAAGTTTGATTTGCGTTTATGCTGTACGCTACTACAAGTTGCTGCCTGTTTAGTTCTTCTGTGGTGGCAGCAAATCAAAGCCTTATGGAACAGAGATCTCACTTGTTGCCTGCAAATAAGAGTGGGTCACGGAAAGAAAGAGCCAGTAAAGCTTGGGAGCTGTTAACAAAGAGATCTTTCCTTTGTTGCATTATTAAAAAATACAAGAAAGGGAACCGAGAGGATTGTATACACGTGAAATTAAATGTATGTGGCCCTACAAAAAAATAAGACTGGTAGGAAAAATCCCACTTTTCTGTTTCTTCTTGCCTTATCGCTTCTGTACTTTGAGGCATTTTCTTATGAGCTTTGATAAAGAAGAGGAACACACTCCATGGGCCAGATCTGACTTCAGTGTGCGGTACTCCATTTTCGGAATAGGCAGAATCAAACAGATTTTGAGGTACTCAGGGCTAAAAGAGAAACTTTCTGATCTCAGCAGATCCCAAGCTGGAGCAGAGATGTCTTCCTGACCCTAATGGCTGCTTACAATGGCTGCTTATAAATCATCTGCTTACAAGAAACTGAGAAGACACATTTCTCGGTACTGCAAAAACCGCAGCTATTCTCACAGCATTCATAAAACATTACAGCTACATCTTTCCCTGTTACACATAACCCTTAGTACTAATTCCTTGTAAAACATAACTCTTAGTATCAAAGATTGCTGTGGTTCTTCTGTGTGTACAACACAAAATCCATTTCAGAAACACACACACACACACACAAAAAGGTATCTCTCTCTCTCTTTGGGATTTTTATTTGTAAAAGCCTTATCCTGTAAGCACAGCCAGAGCTCTTGCTAGCATCTGGCTGCTGCCCTGGATTGTTGAGGCTTAAGCAATTTGACTGAATTCATTTGCGTGCCAAATGTTGAGTGAAGGCTAATTCTATAAATCACAGAATCTCAGGGATTGGAAGGGACCTTGAAAGCTCATCCAGTCCAATCCCCTGCTGGAGCAGGAACACCCAGAGCAGGTCACACAGGAACGCCTCCAGGCGGGGTTGGGATGTCTCCAGNTCTCCACCTACTGACCACCCCCCTTCTAATACACCCCAGGATGCCATTGGCCTTCTTGGCCATGAGGGCACAGTGCTGGCTCATGGGCATCCTGCTGCCCACCAGGACCCCCAGGTCCCTTTCCCCTACGCTGCTCTCCAACAGGTCATTTCCCAACCTATACTGGTCAAATCTACTATACTCAAATCCAGGCCATCAAGTTAGTGATGGCTTCTACTCGAAGTTTCACAGTGGTTTGAGATGTCCTTTACACAATGCTCAGAACTGAAAATTGAGTTGTGAAGAGTTACTATCATTAAGTGAGTTTTAGGAAGAATCACAGAATCTTCATGGCTGGAAGGGACCTTTGAGATCATCGAGTCCGACCATAATCAGAAAACTGATGCAACTGTTCTCTCTGTCTGTCCTCAACCTTTCAGTCTGTCTGAGCCAAGTCTGGCAAAGAGGGAAAGCTGCTGTTGAGTGTCTGCTCATTTTGGCAAAGCAGTTTTAAAGGAGGAAAGAGCCAAAGCCAGGCATCTTTTCCATCGGGATGGGCACAGGTAGGACTCCACTCTTACCCATTGCCACAAGCGGTGCTGGCCAGCCAATGGGCATTGCATACAGGTGGACAAACCAGTCCTCTTAGGCAGCTGCAGCACGTGTGGCCCCTCTCCATCTGGCCAGGCCCGGACCCAGCAAGGAGCTGAGAGCACCCTGAAGGCAGGGAGATGATGAGCAGAGGGTGAGGTTAAGAAATACTGAAGAAATAACCAGATGAATTTGGTTGAACCAGATGAACGGGAACTGCAGATTATTGGTTGGATGGATGTGGAAGAAACAACAGGGCTTGTGGTTATTGTGTACAGGGACATTGGTCTCAGAGGACGAAACATGGGAACTATCACTCTCGGCAGGGCAAAAGAACTTGCTTTTTGGACTTTGTTTCAATGCATAGGTCTTAATACTAATGTATTCCTGTATTATGATTAAAACTGCATCAATCAAAAGCAATGTCCACTTTTCTAAAAGAAAAAAAAAACACCAAAACCTCATGAGGTTTCAAATAAGAAATAATTCATTAATGATAGTTTAGGTGTGTAGTTCTCAGCCACAGGTACAAAACAGCAGGAGAGGGCAGGACAGATATGCTGTGATGCATATGTATCAGCAGCGGGGTTTGCTGCTGTTTCTTCTTACTGGACATTTACTCCCCAAAACTGGAAGTGGCATCCCTGAGGTGTAGGGTGTCTTTTCATCAGTCAACTGCTTTCTGCCAGCTTGGGCGTTACTGTGAGCCACGCTGGCACACTAGGGCTATTTCCTTTCTGTACTTCCATCTCTTCATACCAGATACGGGCTGGCCTCTCTGCCACACAACCTCACTCAAGCCTTTCTACTCAAGCATCAACTCTGTATCCAAAACGTTTTGGATATTCAAAGAGGGGACCTCATTGCCATGCAGAAATGGGTTTGTGTGTAAGTACTACTTGGTGAGCGTATGGGCACAATCGTCCCATCCTGTCGCTGGGAAACTCCCTGCCTTGTACAAAGTAAATCTTTCAGAAATTGCCTCTTCTTTGCAAATGACCCGAATTTCCCCATGCATCTTAGCTACCCGTTTTCTGAGTCCCAGGTAGTGCTCCTTGCCAACAGGCATTGTTAGATTATGTTCTTATCTTCACCTTTGGCTCTTTGGCACCTTTGCCCTCTTACCACGAGCAGTAACCAAATGCAAAGGGCAAACACAGTTCCTCCCCCGAAATCCAGCATCTACGTGTAAGCTCGGATGCCGCAGGTGGAGGCAGATGGAGGAGCACAAGGGCATAATGGAACAATAGTGGCCAGAGCAATGATTTCAGCGTCCCACAGCTGTCCCACCACCCACAAGGGTTTTCTCGAGGGGGGAGGCAGGGAATGACAAAAGAGAGATTTGAAGGAAGACAATGAGAGAGTTTTGCCGATGTTTACAGGGAGCTGCTCCTATATGTGAGGCACAGCATGGAGGAAAGCACAAAGGTGCTTGTGTGACAACATGAGCAACTGGGTGATGGAGCTGGCATCGCCCATAGCTGCACGGAGCCTGGAGATTGATACCACGAGGGTTACGTGAGAGGATGATCAGCCAAACACTGCAATTTTTGAATGACTGGGTGCACAGCAAATATGCATCACCTCTGCCACATCTCACTTCAACTGCATTGTCATTCCCACTGATGCCACTGACTCCGATTTCATTCCCGCTGATGCCTCTCCTTAGCAAAATGCCCCCCTGTGTTGTGAACTTACTGTCTCTCAGGACATGCCATCTGCTTGCCCCTGCTTTTCCTGGAAATGAGATGCAAAACTTCACCAGAGACACCAACAATCTGTTTCAGGGGTACCCAAACTTCTCTACCCAACCCTGCCTATCAGTAACAATTCACTTTTTGCCTTCAGAATCCATCTTTGCTTGTGAGTTCCAGCATTTGAATATTAAAAACTTTAAGCATCAACTTAAATTGGAAATAATTTAGTTTTCAGAATCATCCCTGATATAACAAATTCCCTAGCAGGCTGGGCTACACTTGTTAACAAAAAAAAAAACAACCCAAAATGAAACAATACAAAAAATGGGGGCAATGAAGCTATTTGCATACAAATGCTGAATGCTGAGAGATCCACCACAGCACGGTGCTTTGGGGCTGGAAGCCAGCTTTCTGACTTACAGTCGTTACAGTGCTGCGTATGGGAGATGCTTCAGGCATCCCAGCTATGTTGGTGCCAGATGCATAATTCTGCATAAAGCATGCTCTCTGAAGAACAAAAGGGGTTCTTCCAGATCAGTAGTGCTGTTTGAACTTGGTAAACTGTAGCAAAGACAAAAGGTAATGCAATTTATTTCCTGCAACCCACATCTTTGCAGCAGTTGGCTCACTTAGCGGGCGATTGCTATAAAGATTTATTCTTTAACGTTCCCCCTTTGCCTCTCAGCAGCAGAAAAATGGAAGGCAAAACTATTAATGTTGCAAGACAGCGATGACTGTGCATTACTTCAATAGTATATCAGTGCTGACCTTCATCCTTTACACAAAAAGCATCATATTGGTCATTCACAAAGGGATCGGTTTCAATTTTAACATCAATGGCTTTCACGCTCTGCTGTTTGCTGCCCGTCTTTCTGCATATAATTGTCCTAAAATAAAGAAGAAGAAAAAAAAATAATCAGAAATCTTCTGGAGTTGTACATGCAGATGAAATTTGGAGATGTTTTTATCACAGTAGTCAGGGGTGTGCCTCAGCTTAACTCTTTAAGAGTTGGCACAAGAGGCGTTAGCGTGGGAAGATCTACGCAAAAAGCCACGGGGGAATTAGACGTAATTTCCAAAAAGGTTTGTTGTAGATCAGTTCAAGGCATAGGAAGCAATAAAGAAGTTTATCTTATTATATTCTGTAATACTTCTAAACATCAGACCAAGTCCCAGAGTATTTAAAGCCACATTCTGCTTTCCCATTCCAGCAATAGAGATTCCCACCTATGGCACCCAGATGAAAAATTCATAGAAAACTCAAAATTTGGTCTGAGAGATTACAAATCATTAGCATTTTACATTAAAAGACCACTAAGGTTGCATATTTAACTGCTCAAAAGCAAACACAGGCAAGCTTAGAAAATTCATTTTGATTTCCTGGAAGAAACTGCTATCTTTTTCTTTTTTTTTTTTTTTTTAACAGTAATTCCACACCCTTGTGCAAATTCTATTGCCGCTGGTTTGGTGCTCAGCAGTCCCTAACCCATCCTGTTGCCTTCCCTAGGCTTGAACAATGGTAATAATCCTGTAGTTGGTTTTGCAACCCTGGAGATGCTGAATGTGAACAAAGAGCTTAATAATTGTCTCTCCCCTCAGCTGTACTGGCCGCTTAAAACTAAGAAATAGAAGAGAGCTTGTTGTAGAAATCACTGGTTTTACTGTTACACTGAAGGTTACAAAGGCTGGGAAAGTGAATTCAGCCCAAATTTTTGCAGCTGGATATTAATGGTGTGGTTTTTATATTTTTGTGGACAGCAGGTTTGCAGAAGTGTTGCAAGATCAGCTATCCTAGGGAAAGCAAGACAAAAACGCTTTCCACAGAGGAATCCTGCCAGTGGAAGAAATTCATCATTTTGTATTGTGCAACAGTTGAACTAATTTTGCCGTCAGTCCCGCACTCAATTTGGGGAATAATGTAAATGTGGAGTAGCTGCCCGTTCACTGCAGATGGAAAACATCCAGTGGAAACCCAGTATTTGCTCATGTACTTAAATACATGTAACAAGTGATTTACACAAGCGGGCTGAACTGCCATCGCAGAGACAACCTTGGTCCTGACCTGTGTTAGCTTTTGAGCAGTTAAACCTGCGACTGTAATGCTCTCTTAAGGTAAACAAACAAAAGCAACACGAAACAAGCCATAGGGTGGTGGTCACGCGTACCAGAACGGTTCGTACCCCATTTCTGCTCCAGAAAATGACACGATGTCCTCCACCACTGAGAGCCCCGTTAGGATTTCAAATCAAGTACGTTCCTTTTGTAAGGAAAACCACTCCTTAATTTTATACTATTTTATATTATGCATTTATTGGTTTATTTTGGAGGCGGGGTTACTTCAAGGACAATGTTGTCCACACAAGTTTGTTCTCATGATGCTTTTAAAGTCTGAGTCCTCTAAGTCAGCAAGCAGGCACCTGGACAAAAGCGACTTCATCTGCCAAAGTGAGTTCAGATGACTGGGAGGATCAAGCCATCAATCAGAAAATTTTTGTATATATTCACATATCGTTCCCCCAGGTCTTGCAAGGCCCAAGTGAATGAACAGCTATGCCTCTCTGCAAAGAGTGACTTACCAACCTTAATCTTTCCACTCACTCGGGTACCTGCATCACTTATGCCTTGCAGCACTGGGCAGGCGGATACTGACCTGTCTTTAAAAAGCTGTGCCTTGTGCAATTGTGTACTTCAAATTTCAGACTCTCTTGAGAAACCAAACCAAACCAAAATGCTTTCAAGATTTTTGCAATCATAAAAATCTGGTCTCTGAAAATCTCTGTGCTCAATCAAGGAATAAAATTCCCGAGACTTGGAAGCCACTTTTGAAAATCTTATCTTGAATTTCCTGATTGCTAAATCCAATTTCTAGCCAATATATTTTGCTCCTGTCCAAAGCACTGGAATTTCTTCAGGAGGCTAAAAAGTTATCTATGTGTGACACATAACCTTGGTGTATTCAGGCAGTCTCCATAAAAGGGTATCTGGCTCACAGGTAAAATTGTGTGCCTGAAGAGCAAGTTTTTCTTACTTTTATTTCCAATGTTGTACAATAAATTACAAGTTTGTTATGGATAGAATATATTGACTAGTTAATTTTTAAGAGTATTTTTTAGCTGTTATCCAATGAGTCCAAACTTATAAAAGTGTATCTTGCATGTAGTTTTAACATTATACATAAAGAAAGGCTTTAAATAACATTAAGATTTTAACAATGTATTTCTCACTAAACTTTTTTCCTACATGAAACTTAAAATTTTCTCTTCCTGTCTATTTTTTATTTTTTTCCTAGAGCAAACCAGACCCTAGCTATTCTTTTACTTAGGACTTTAATTTGGATATTTGTTGTATTAAAATTGCTCTGATTAAAACTGCAAACGTTCTAATGTAATTCTTTTAAGATTAAAGAAGTCACCTCGTAAGCACACCAAAAATGAGAAGGAAAATAAAAGAAAAATCCATTTCATTTCTGCCATTCCTGCTTCTCTGTCCCTAGTTTCCTGCCATGAGCTCAATCCTGCAAGCTATGAACATCTTCAGTAAGCTGTGATTACCTCTGCTGAAAGGAGCTTCAGGAGGCTCAGCGTTTCTCAGCAGTGGGTCTAACACAAAAATAGCCTCTTTGCAGTCAGTAGGACCCCAGGTACAAATAAAGATATTTGATAAGAGCCTCTTTTCTCTGAGTTATTGAGGGTGGGTACACGTTTGCCTAAATCCTAAAATGCTAAGTTTTCATCTATAATTACAGATTAAATACAAAAGTTCACTTTTGTCTCAGTACTATTCAATGCTTTTCACTTTTGTTTGGGTTTGGGGGGCTTTTTTTTCTTTTCTTTTTTTTTTTTTTAGGACTGAAAAATGGCTATCGACTCAGAATTCAACATATTTTAAAAATAAGAGAAAAAGAATTGTGCTTTTCTCCTGCTCTTTCCAGCACTCCACTGAGAGGCTGTGGAAATGGGTCGCCTAGTTCATTTCTTTACTATTTCGAATTGCACAAACTTTATACTTTTTTTAGGGATACATAACCACCTACCCAGCCATTTAGAAGAATATAGACATGCAGGGAACTTTAATTCTATTTATTGCTGCTTTCATGTAACAATTAAACTTAAATAGACTTGTGCATTACTCATCTCAGCATACATTGCAATCTGATGCTTAGAGTAATGTAATACATGGGTTTGTACCTGTATTTAAGAAATAGATGTCATTTTAGTTTTCCTCTGTGGAGATCTCTTGTGAAAGTGGACATGCTCAGAAAAAACACACTGAGTTCAGACTGCAGACCACCCATAATAATCCTCTCTATTTAATACACATCTGCTTGAAACATCCATGCATCCCGGAAAATTACTGTTACACAGCCATCAACTCACAATCACAGCATAAAAATCAGTCACACATACTATTGCCATAGACCAAACAAGCACCATATACTATCAGTAAGGTAAAGATACATTTGGGAAAGGAAGGTTTTTAGTGGTATTGGCAGCAGCCCCTACTGGAAGGGTGCCTGATGGTGTCCCCTTTGGTTCATTGACAAGCCAAGCCCAAAACTACTGAGAATCTTCCTAGTCCGCTGCTACCCAGCCTTGAAGGACAACCTGCTTCATAATGCCTCTTCTTCCCCTCAAGTGAGAAAACAAGGGACCACAGAGACTCTGCACTATGTTTAACCTCAGCTTAATGCCTGCTGTGTGATACAATTCATCTAACTGAGAACAATCAACAGTTCTTCCTCTGTACCTACCTCGAAAGAAAGATCAGAGGTTGGCCAGGGTGATAATGGTTGTCCTGTGCCATGGCTCAGACACTGCAGTTATCATGTGCACAAACGAGAAGAATATTGAACATATTGCACAATAAGGTATGAACCAGACTTCCTGGAAGTCACCTCCATTTACTCCTGTGCTGGTTAATTCTTTTCTAATCTAGTATGTAACCAATGAGTAATCAATGTATTTTGCATTTCTCCTAATCCCTCTGTTCAAAGAAGGAAAGAGCAGAAAAGCTGGCATGAATAGTATTTAATTTACAACATGCCATTAGGGAATACATATTATTAAATACATCATAATGATATACTAAAGCCATAGTAATACTTGATTTTACACATTGTATACATGCATACATAATAAACTCATAATATTTATATATAAGTTATAAATCTAGTTTATAGTAGCATCCACTGCCATCCAGTTCTACTTTGTAAGAGCAATTTTGTAATATATGAACATTTTTCAATAGACCCAAGTTAAACATATGGAGTTAACAATTGAGTTTATAGGACATAGCGTGATCCATCGGTGCAGAAACCAGTAGGGTGGGACTGGGAAGTTTTGTAGTTGCTACTTCTTCTGCCAATTGATCCTAAGTTTTGTAGTCTCAGTCAATTAATTCACTGAACTGAGTCCGAATGGTCTTATGACATTTATTCACAGGAGCGTGAACTTGCGTATGAATATACTCAACTCAGGAGAACAGCATCAACAATGTGTTAGCTGAGGCCCTCTGGAAGTCTGGTTCATACTGTGATGTAACTATAACAAACCTTGCTCTAATTAGAAAGTTAAAAACTTCATCACTTTTCTTGGTCAAGATAAATCTTTAACATCCCGTGCTCATTTTTTTCACGGGTCGGCTTTACCACTTGTGCTTCAGTAACTAGGTGAGAGGAAAAAACATCAGTAGCCTGGAAGCCAAACTAGAGGATTTTTATCCTTAGTCTTTCCCTTCTGTAGTTTGGGAAACTGCAAATTAGAAAGCTGGGTCTGATGAGAAATAAAATATAAATGACATGTTCACCATTACCAAAGGGAAGAAAATTGCCCTGAAAAGTCCTGAAGGGGAGCACAGGTGGGCTTTGGAAAGCCCATTGAGTGGGAACTATAGAGGCTAATTTTGCCTGGATGTGACCCAAAGAAAGCAGCTGCTAAGTGTGACATGAAGACATTCCAACAGCAATACTGCCACTGGAAATGTCAAAAGGAGGTCTTACTAAGGCAAAGCCAATATCCTTTAGATTCTTAAAAATATACACCAAAATGCAGCCTTTTGTGCTTAAAATTGTACATATGACTACTGAAATAGTAAGGCCTCTGTTCATTAAATAAATATGGCCCATTCATGCAGATTTTCATACTGTAGCCTAGTATGAAAGATTTTATAGAGCCATTTTATTATAATATCACTATGTACATATAATTTGAGCATTCTTAGTGTATGTAGAGGAGAACCGTGTCGCTTCCTGGCCTGGACTACTTGGGCGCTCAAAGACATGTCAAGTGTCACTAGAAGATTGGTTTTACCCAATTTAATTTTATGGGCTCCAGTTTAACCCACAGCTTTCATAACAGATGTTGGGTTTAAAAAAAAAAATAAAATATATATAGATTTGCTGAATGCTATTAATTTACAAAGAAGCTCCATTCTCGGACAAAAGGCTGTCAGATAGAACAAAATATTACAGAGATTCTAAAAATAGAGCAAAATACGTGAAGTTCTTTTCAATATTAGAAAATCAAGCTCATTAGAACTAACTGGCAAGTTCAAATCCTGGTATTAGTTGCTCTTGTGCATTGTCATATCCCCTTTCAGTCTTCATTTTGCAAGGTGAAACAAACTGATCACCTTTAATCACTTCTGATAAGAGAAGTGCTTTCTTAGATCGACACTCATCTGAGTTTATCTCTCCTGAACCTGTATGCCAAGAATTACATTGCACTGGTTTAGGTGGTGTCTCACCAGTGTCCTGTCCGAGTCCTTCAGTACTGCCCTCTCTCTCCTGGAAGAGCTGCTGGATGTCTCTTAGGACTGCATTTCCTGCTGTCCTGTCTACTGTGACTACACCCAGCTCTTTCTCCCGCTCTGCCTTCTCCAGCTGAACTGCTCGCCTAAGGCAGAAATTCCTACTAGACTTCATGTTACCCTGCACCTCATTTCTGTTAGTCCATCTCTGAACCCAGGCTTACCTTCTTCCTCTTCAGTACTGTGATTTTCCTTGGTCTTAACAGCTAGTTCTAACCTTCTGGCATTAACTAATTTCATAAGCACACCTCTATCTTTCGTGCCAAAGTGTGCTGAAGTTTTGCTAGAGCCCTCCATGTCAATTAAAAAAATCTCCCAGTAAAAATAAAATCTAAAAGCATGAGTCCCAGCTAAGGAAATGGCTACTCTGAGGACTGTCATGCTAGAGTTTAGCAGACGGGTGTTTTGGGAGCTTGTCCTAGAAAATACATCAAAAATGTATTTTCCTCTGTATGATGCTTTTCCTGAAACAGTACATTTTCTAAAAAAATCTTCAGTTATCAGGCTGCCTGTTTTACAAGAACTAGGGCTCTCATACTTTGCCTGTGCTCTCTTCCCAGGTTGTGCTGAGGAAAGATCCGCATCTCCCCCCAAAGCTGATGCAAAGTAGCTCGTGTCCACATTGCTCAGTGATATAATTCCTTGGAGTAAACTGGACATGTCCATACATTAAATTCAAGTCTCTAGACTGAGCGTCATGTAGAAACCCCTATTTGTGAAGCACAACTACACTGCTTTTTCTCTCTATGAGACCTGAGATGATTGACAAGAAACAGTGAGAAGACAAAGTCATCTTCTAGCAGAGCATGACACCAGCTGTGGGACTAGAGCCTGTAATATTAAGGCATTTCAGAGTGCCAGACCTCCTCAGACAGTTTCATAAGCAATTTTAGCCTTTTGAATTGGACCGTGTCCTGTCAGCTACCTCTGGATTATTCTCTTGACAGAAATGAATTGACCTACTTCATACACATGTGTCTGGGAGCAAATTCATATGCATTATCATCAGGCAACAGAGCACAGCCTCGAAATAAAACATAGAGCTTGCCAAACCGACATATCATTAGGAATGCTTCTCTACAAATAAGCTAATGGGTCTGTTACAGCATGTACACCTGGACTGATTTCATGGGGCCCACAGGTCCAGGGGTTTACACACACAGATAAGAGGACTGGTAAGAGTTAGCAACTGACCCTTATTTCATTCCTGGGATACCGCTTTTCTTTCCCAAGAAATGTGCTGTTATTACCCTAGTGCTGGGCAAGTCCCATGCAGTAGGCAGAAAAAGAAGTAGGTAGTCTTGTGAAATGTCATTTCTAAGTCTTATTATTACGTTTCCCCCTGGTGTCATCTGCAGTGACGGCCCTGTTGTGTTCAAGACTGTAGAAGCATTCAATAGGAGTCAGTGTAAAACCTGAAGAGCTAAGAAAAGGAAGGAAAAATAGAGATAAAGTAATTTTCCTAGCAGAAAACATCTGGTCTGTGGTCAGCCGACAAAAGAACCCCAGTCTGCTGACTCCCACAGGAAGGCTGATTATAGCTGACCACGCTTGCTCACTCCAGAGTTAGCCCCTCAGAGGAATCCTCTAGGGATATAAACAAACAAAAACCAAACAAACCCTCCCCCCCCTGCCCCCGAAATGAAAATAAGACCCTACAGGACATGCTGCCCAGTGTTGGAGGAACCACAGGGTTTTCCAGTATGACATTTGAATTCAAAAGATAGCAGTGAGACTCCTTCAAAGAACCCTGCCACCTTTTTTCATTTATATTCTGGCACATCACTTGCTGGTTTTACTGACTCACTTGTCTGACATGCAAATAAGTCGTAAGAGTGTCATTCTAGTATAAATAGCTATTAGGGTTCATCTGACAAGCGAGACCTGCCTAATGGCATTTCATCTCCTGAAACGTAACAATGCATAATGCTTTACAATTTACACATTTCAGGACTGACTTAAATGGTTTACTTCTGGGCTGCTGGAAGAAGTTACCCCTTATCCTCTAACCTCTACCTATTTGTCAGTGTTCTTCTCTAAAAGTTTCCAAGCCCTCAGACCTGCCAGCAACAGCCCTGAACTCTGAATTGGTTCGGTTAGAACAACTGAAAGAAGACAAAAACATCCCCTTATGTCTGTGGAAGAGGTTCTGTTTGAGGATGCCCAAACCACAGTACCACCAAGGTTACTGTCTCTTTGGATATGCTGAAAGGGAATTATTTGTTTAAGCCATTTCCATCCTGCATCACTTGAAGTGAATCATATTTGTCGAGACCTGCTGCTTTGGCAATCCTACTTTGCAGGGACTGCAGTGGGTCAGAGAATGCAAAGTGAGCTGTAAAAATAATACCGACACAACAGCCAACTGTGATGGATATATTTACTAGGAGTGGGATTGTAATTATTCACTGAAACCATAAAGTAATTATCAGAAGTGAACAACTCACTGACTCATGCAAAACCTGGAAAGCTGATCTAGAGGTGAAAATGTTCTTTTATCTCTGCTAGAGCTCCTGTTCAAGCAGTTTTAAGTCTATATGGTAGAAGGAGGACTGAAGTGTGCCCGAAAATCTGCAATACTATAATGACTTCACTCACATTGTTTGTTTGTGTTTACTTCTCCTGCCATTGTCTAATCCATTTTTCAGGATCAGATGTGGTGACCGCACAGCAATGGCTTGCTGATGCACCCCTGCAGTGTCCTTTTGGACAAACTGTTTAGGCACTCCCACATTAAGGATAGTTTTACTGGAGGAATGGAGTATGGAAAGTTGGAAGGGATGAAAAATATTCCTTTCCTTCCCATCAGTAGAAGATGTGTTCATTCTCATATCATCATCAGGGTGCAATGTGTACAATACTATCACTGTGTACTATGTGTACTATACCATCAATTTTAATATTGAAGATATTCAGGGATAGGTCCACAACTGGTCTATTAACAGCTGTAGGTCCAGTGCACTTAGTAATTAACTGGGTATTTCTCATGACTAACTGGTGGTCTTGCTTAGATTTTAAAAAGGGACAGTTCCTTCTCCTACCCATCAGAAATCCTTACTTTGATAACACCGAGACTGTACAGAAGAACCCGTACAACAACTTTGCCATGAGCTGCTTAGAGGTGGATGCCGTTCTCCTGACTCTCTGGCCTGTATGACATCTGAGTAACTGGCTTAGGAAAAAAGTGTTTAGAGTTTATCTCACTGTCTTATATA
Source organism: Jacana jacana (assembly GCA_013400555.1). Lineage (NCBI taxonomy): Eukaryota > Metazoa > Chordata > Aves > Charadriiformes > Jacanidae > Jacana > Jacana jacana. The sequence goes on along the minus strand of VZTM01010320.1, from coordinate 254,923 downwards.
CTGAGAGATTCCTGGATTATTTTTTAAGCACTGAAAGTACATACAAATACATTTTCAAACACTTTTTTTCACCTGAAAAAAAATTACCACTGGAACTAGATGCTTTTGCTTGAAGTTGTTTAAATATCACCTTTCATTAGTAGTAGCAATTTTCTGTCCTATGGAAATTGGATGTCATTATTAAAAATGTCACACACATGCACCCCAATGCTTGTTTAAATAACTGATAACTCTCACACCATCCAATAATATACCAAAGTTTGGGAACCTGGAAATAGTATCTTGATAAAACCAAACTTTATCACCATTGAACATTGACAGTAGATTAGATAATAGCCTCTAACTCAGGAAAACTTTGTAAAGCACCTCAAGGGAATGAAAGCACATATTACTGTAAGGCTGTGGCTGGTAAGCCTGAAAAAGGAAAGATTCAAGAGAGAAAGAATTTCAGATCTACTCATGCTCCTTCTAGGCAATTCCTGTATGGTCCCAGCTTCAGAGACATGAGACTTTTATGTCAACACTCAGTTCCTGCATTTTGGTTTTTCTAAATTGAATTTTCTTTTATTTGGTCTCTCTGTCAAATATGAAGCCTGTCTACCTGTAGCTGAGGTGTGCCGTGAGGGCTTTTGTATAGGACAAGGTTGGGAAGTTGACATGTAGGTGTTTGGCCCGGTGCAGTGCCACATAGCTGGACCTATGTGAGACTGGAATCAGCCCGAGCTAGCTGGAGTTTGAGAAGCCTTCATCAGCCACAGCAGAGTGGCATGGTGACAGGGCTCTGCTGCTTCTGGCACACAGCTAGTACCCATGTGGACATATGTCCTCAAAATCTAAAATTTCACTCAAAGGCATTGGGACTTCTGAAGTATTTATGAAGGCTGACTTAGCCTCCTGAAACTAGGATCAACAGAGGGAAGCGGGTTCCATCACAGGGCACTTCCATATTCCTGCTTTGACCCGGCCTCTATGGAGGCAAAGATGCTTCCTGGAGAGGCTGTGGCAGGCCACTACCTCTTGCAACACTATCGGTAACGCAAGGCAAAGCTCACCCTTGTGCTATGTCAAGTCACTTGAACTACCTCAAACAGTACAATTCAGCACATCAAGTGACAATATCAGCTCCCTGCTGAGCTTTCACAGCAAGCTCTCTACCACGTTTGCACTACCAGATCTAAGTACACCTGAAGTCATACCTATTTGAACACGCCCATCATCAATTTAGACATGTGAAATAATACCCAAGACAGACATATGGTCTCCATGAGAAGCTGGGTTTACTGAGCTTCTTACAGAATATAGACAAACAAGGTCAGTGGAAGCACTGGTATCCCAGCACTGCATCTCCTTTAGGGCTCAGCACCCTGCTATAGGCCAGGCGGAAAGGAATCGCAACAACTTAATTCACAAAGAAAGAAGAGGAGGAAATTGCTTCAGATCCATGAAATATGTGATCTGAGACTGTTAATTATTTTGTCCCTGCAATATTCACTGTAGAAAATCCTCTCTGTGGAGGGAGTGGTATATTTAGCTCTATGTGGTCAGTGTTTCCGAGTCATATGTTTAGTCAAGGATGAAAACTGGTGTGACAGCTGTCATTCATACTTCTCAGGAGGGGTTATGCTGTTGTCCTTACCCAGTGAAGCCACCAGCCAGCCATCCCATGGTGCAGCCAGCAAATGAACAGTCCAGAACAGCCCTTTTCAGTTCTTCAGCAGTTGCTAAGCGAGCACTCAGGTCAACACAAGCTTTCTCAGCTTCAGCTAAATCCAGACCCTGGGAGTTGTTCTTGGACTCAAGTGCAAACACTTTCCCTGCAGAACCAAGAAAGGACATGTCACTCGTCCTGCTATTGTACTCAATACCTGTTCAACAAAAATACTACCAAATCATCACCAAATAAATTCTTCTTGCTTTTACTAATTTCATTTTAATGAGCAACCTACTTCTTGGAATGAGAAATGTTATCAACACTGTAAATGCCTATGTCACTCGTCCTGCTATTGTACTCAATACCTGTTCAACAAAAATACTACCAAATCATCACCAAATAAATTCTTCTTGCTTTTACTAATTTCATTTTAATGAGCAACCTACTTCTTGGAATGAGAAATGTTATCAACACTGTAAATGCCTATGTCACTCGTCCTGCTATTGTACTCAATACCTGTTCAACAAAAATACTACCAAATCATCACCAAATAAATTCTTCTTGCTTTTACTAATTTCATTTTAATGAGCAACCTACTTCTTGGAATGAGAAATGTTATCAACACTGTAAATGCCTATGTCACTCGTCCTGCTATTGTACTCAATACCTGTTCAACAAAAATACTACCAAATCATCACCAAATAAATTCTTCTTGCTTTTACTAATTTCATTTTAATGAGCAACCTACTTCTTGGAATGAGAAATGTTATCAACACTGTAAATGCCTATGTCACTCGTCCTGCTATTGTACTCAATACCTGTTCAACAAAAATACTACCAAATCATCACCAAATAAATTCTTCTTGCTTTTACTAATTTCATTTTAATGAGCAACCTACTTCTTGGAATGAGAAATGTTATCAACACTGTAAATGCCTTTGTCTCAGCTTTTCAGATCAACGGAACAAAGTGGCTAAGCCCCTACTCCTTCCCAGCCCAAACCAGAGGCTTGTCTTGCCTCTACAGGTCTGGACTTAAGATCTGGAGAGAGAAAACATGGTACTCCCTCATATGCACATCTACAGTCAATCAGAGCATCTCCTGGAGGCTGTCATGCTGGAATTGGGTACTAAGCATATTACAGTTACATTTATAGGAACCACATCTATAAACTAAGCACAGATTTAAAAGCCAGCATTGCAACTCACTCCTCTGCATCAGAAATAGATTCATACTTATTGTCTAAAATAAAAATAATGCAATTCTATGGCAACTTGTGCTAAATGCTGCTGCAAAAGCCACTTTGTTTTCCCATCTTTATGGAATGACAGACAGATTTTTTTTTTTCTTAATGGCAGGCTTTTTTGAATGAGCATGAGAAAATATTTAGCATAACAATTTCTTGTGTTATTTTTGAGTTCAGTTTATTTTACTTTTTCTAACACTGAGAAAGCTGTAAGGGTGGAAAGTTAGAGGTTTTGGCAACTGGGAACAGGGCAGTGGGGGTTTTGGCAATAAAGCTTAAGAAGTTCTTGGGTTCTGGGATAAGCACTTTAGCTGGATGCCTCCAGAAAGTGAAAAAAACCCATGGGACAGTTTACAGTGTTGAGATGTAAATTGCCCTAAGTATCCTCTTTCTGAAGATAACACCCCTCAGAATACCTTCTACACTTCAAAAGTACAGATTGAGATTGCTTGCAGGTACAGGATGACAACTTCTAAGCACTGTCAATTCAGCAAATGCCTGGGAATGCTTATCATATGTTATTTCAAAAACAGGTCAGTGTTTGTGCACAGCTTCCAGCACATACCGAGTGTTCGGCATGTAGCTAACTTCACACTCACAGGACCAGTATCACAGCTCCTTCAGGCTGATGCAGACTGATCCTGTACCAAGTGCCATCCCCACCACATACTGTTTCAGCAAATTGAGAAATCTGAATCTAATCCTAAATACAGGGAATTGATAAAGGGTAGGTCTATCCCTGTCAGCTTGCTGTTCTCACCTGTCTGCAGTTTAACCCACTGCAAGAATCACAGCCCTTAAGCAAAAAATGCTTTTTTTTCAAGTAAATGCTTCATTTGTGTTTATATTAGCTAACAACACAGATGGGTCCCAATGAAGACTCCTACTTCAGTGAGAACTCTACACGTGCACAGTAAGGGGTTTTCCTGCCTGGGGCAGATAGCAAATGAAATAAGGAGGACAAGAAGAACTCAGTGTGCCCAGAGTGGTTTTCTCACTCAGTTAACAGTAGTTGATCAAGGCTTGCAGCCCAGAAGCACAGATGAGTGTCCACTAGACTACATTGTCTCTTGCTTCTCAACTGTAATCAATACCATAAATTGTAATTACAACAGAGGAGTTTACACAGAGTGAAAAAAGCAATCTTCTACATCCTGGCTACCAAAACTTCAGAATTCTTTCCAAAATGTCCCAAATAATGCACGTAATTCTAACATAGTCTGTTGTTTCTAATGCCATAAATAGACATGGAAAAGTATGTGTGGGGCAGGGAGAAAGAAAATGAAAGCAGAAGGATGATGGTTTTAAACAATGGTTCCTAAGTTGCAGAACAACTTTCATTAGTAAAGGTAAGCAGAGATTGGATGTACTGCTTTACTGAGGCTTTGTCCCAACTTAAAACTTGCCCAGGTTCTACCTTTCATGGCTGGATTGAGATACATCATCTGAGACACATATGGCAAGTTTGTGTAGCATCTGACAAATAATAAATGTTAGTCTGACATAGCAGTAAGTCCTATTTTCACTAGAAGACTTAAAGAAAGGAAAAGCATTAAGGATTAAGTTCCAGCTACATAATTAGACAAAATTAAGTTCATAATTTAGACTTTTTACCAGTAATTGCCAATTACATTTTTAGAGGAGTTTAGCTAGCCAAGACTGAGGCTGAGACAGGTTTCTTTAACTGCTGTTCCATGTTTGCTAGTACTTAATATAAATTAACTTTGTACTAGAATCTGTGAAGACGCTGGTTGAAAACAGTCTTGTCCTCCAAAAAGGGTGTCTATGATGTCCAAATTGTGTAGACAAATAGGTTTGAGGGTAAGCTAGAAAGGACAAGCTGGTTGAGAAAATTACAGTGAACTTTATAGGAAATTTTGGCTAGCCAGAAGTGGATTAAGGCTGACCTGCTTACCAGACCAACCTGGGAGTCTTCTCCAAAGCTTTAGAAGCTCTGTGGCTATCTGCCCAGTTTAAGATGTGCCCTCTGTTTTGCCTGATTTCTTACTTAAAAAATATAATAGCAAGTAAGGTTTACTTGTCTGACACGTGACCAACAGAACAGATGGATCCCAAGTATCCTGAGCTGTGCCCTCTCCCTTCACTTCTCACAGGCAGTGTGGAAATTTGTTCTCAAAACTCCACATACTTTTCTGAAGACTTTTCAAAGACAGTCCCTTTGCTTTCAAGATAAAGCTGGCAATCCATGCAAAGCAGCCTTTGTCAGTAGGTATACTGCACATCTTCAATTTATTGGGTTCATAATAAAAATGTCTTTGTCACTATAAGTTTCTTCAGGTTCTCCTTTGAAGCCAGTGAAAAAGAGTTAATATCAATGGTGATCATAAGTGACAAGATGTAATTCTTCCTACTGTTAATTACCAGCTGGACTCACAGCTCCAAAGAAAAATTTGCACTTGAAACCAAAGAGAGTGTTTCTTTAATAACTAGCCTATATTATGTCAGTAGGTTCTGCCATCATCTGATCACTATATTACAGAACATTGGTTATATTTCGATATACTGATAAAAGAATATTTTTGATCATTGTTTGGCACTAAAACTTTGTCAACAAGCAACAGCTGAATACAATTTTTACTTAAGAGTTCCCCAGTTTAGTCTAATAGTAAATATACTCATAGAAGCATAGATCTCAAGGTTGAGGGATTCATTTTTATCACCTTGTTTAATTCCTGCATAACTAGACTGCAGATTTCCCCCAGTAATTCCACCCCTGAGTCCAAAAATTCACGGTTGAGCTACAGCATGTCTTTTCGAAAAGCATCCAGTCATGATTCAATGACGCCAAGTAATGGAGAATTTACAGCACACTTTATAGTAAACTCTTCCAATGGGTCATTACTCTCACTCCACCTTATTTCCAGTCTCAAATTTTGCTAAACTCAGCTTCTAACAACTGGACCTTATTATGCTTTCAAGACGGAAAAGCTGTCCACAATCACGTATATGGAAGCACAAAAAAGAGGGACTCTTCAAAAATAAAACCAATTGAAAAGCTGTTTCTTCCTACTTTTAGGAATCTCAGTGGCATTAGCAGAATTTTCTTGGTTACCAAGACGACAGAATTTGGCTAATTTATTCTAATGCAGTAATAGATACAACACGGCTGTTCTGAGGCATACAGGCATGGTTCAGAGCCCACTGAAATGAGTGCAAAGATCTCCAGACCTTCAGCAGGAGTGAAGAAGGAACATTAAACTGCATAGCCAAATATACTTTCAAAGAAAAATGCCTCTCACAAGTGATACAAACTGAAAGCACTTTAAATGGCATGCCCAGTGTACTGATACTTACTAGTTCAAAGGATAAAACCTAACTGGTTTCAACAACATAAAAGTGGTGAAAGATGTGCAAATTTGTAGTCTGATTTGTTTTTACTTAAATGTTACAAATTGAGGTAAAAGAGTGGAGGAAGGGAAGGTCACTTCTGTACTTCAAGAGCTATTTCATTTCCATTTCTATGGCTGTGTGTAACAATAGCTGTGATTGTAATAGGGTGGAAGATTTAGTAAAACTGTACAATTACAGAGAGAGATTTGAATAATTACTTATTCTGCTTAGTGTTCATGACTTCAGAGTTTATTTCTGTGAGTAACTAAAGTGAACAGTGTTTTATTTCACTCAAAAAGCTTAACATAATAAATCATCAGAAAAATAGCAAAATGAGGTCACCTTTCGATTTCTCCTCAGCTAAGCTTACATTTTAATTTTACTCTAGGCTTTAGGATCAAATAGTTGGAATTGTTTATGCATTTATTTCTGCAAGAGCATAGGTGGTGTTTTGCAAGTGGGAGTCTGAAATGCTTAGACACCTGCTCTTCAAACCCAAGTATCTAGAGAGAAAGCAAAAGAGAAAAAGCATCCTTTTGTCCTTTTCTTTACAAAAAGTGCCACCCCTGCAGTCATTACGGATGGTCACTACCAAGCAACCGGCTTGACCAATAGTTCTTCTGTGTAATTTAGTCAACAGGCACCAACTTCAGTCTGGAACAAGGTTTGCAATTAGCACTTTTTACTCCACTCAGGGGTGTTGTAGTAAGGTAGATTAATTGCCATCACTCTCTGCCTCAGAGAAAGTTCTCTGCAGAAAACCTCAGTTCACAGAATCAGAATATCAGGGATTGGAAGGGACCTCGAAAGCTCATCTACTCCAACCCCCCTGCTGGAGCAGGAACACCCAGAGCAGGTCACACAGGAACGCCTCCAGGCGGGGTTGGAATGTCTCCAGAGAAGGAGACTCCACCACCTCCCTGGGCAGCCCCTGCCAGGGTTCCCTCNATACACCCCAGGATGCCACTGGCCTTCTTGGCCATGAAGGCACAGTGCTGGCTCATGGGCATCCTGCTGCCCACCAGGACCCCCATGTTATCCATGCCTAATTCACAGGCATGGTTATTTTAGCTGCTGTGAAAAGACAAAAGAGGGAGTCAGAAAAAAAATCAGAGGTGTCTCCTGGGCAGCACGCATGAAGTCACGTCCTTGTCCTCCTACTGGACTGCAAACACAAGGAAATTCCCCAAAGCCTGCATTTGAGACCCGTCACGATAACCTGTATTATTCTCCAGTAGCTGCATTAAGAGTAGCAGCATGTTGTGGTAAGTCAGAGAAGGAGTAAGCCCTTGAGGAACCTCCTGTCCCTCTGACTACAATCTCAACAGCTACGAGCAAGCACATTTCAATCATAAAAAAAAAACCCTGCAAAGCAAAACAAAGCTATCTGTTATCTCAGCATTTACCTTGGTCTTTCTGGAGTCTCGTTGCACTACAGCGGTATGTGCTGTGGTAAATACTAGTCAAAAGAGATCAATTAAGCTTTGAGGCTTTACACCTTTACCAGACCTTGATGGTCTCCAGTTTTATTGCCCGCTCTTGGTCATTATTTGTCTGCAAGATAATAAAGTGCAAGTCTTCCTTAGGGAAATATACTGTAACCAGTTTCGGAGGTTTGCCCATAACAAGGACCAGTCTGAATTTCCCAGGGTTTTGACAAGGTGAACTCAAAATCCCTTCAGCAGTTTGCAAAACTGTCAGTTAGCTTTAGTTAAAAATAAGACATACATACATACACGTGTGAGCCCAGAACGGTCCTTGGGCATTTAAGTGACACTTGCATGTATTTGAGAGTAGCACAATGGTACTTTCACCTACAACTTACACAAATGAGGAGGTGGCTTCCTGTCTGGATCTGGCCAGAATCTGCTATAAAAGAAAGTATTAATCTTGTTCCATACTCTCAGATCTTCTTAAATACGCGAGCTTACATGTAGTGGTAAATTTTAAAGTTTGCACAAAACGTTTTCTTCTGCAAAACAGTATATAATAGTAAATACATAATAAACCAGGTGGTTTACAGAACAGAGTTACAGTTGTTTGCTTGAATATTAACATTAGAAGAACACAACGAAGAGCGTGCTAATAGAGGACTTGCACAGTCCTTCACAAGGATACTTAGAAGTTAAATAAAAATGGAAACTACAGTATTATAATGCTCTACAACTGTAATGTGGTTCAGATATTCTACCCTTCAATTCTTATAATTGCTTTACCATGTGTGAAGTAAATTTCACAAGCTGTTGAATGGCAATTAAGATCTGTCACAAGCTCTGCCTTGAAGTGATCTCTGACACTCTTTCCCTTTCTCTTTTGGAAGGTGTCTGTTTAGGAACCAACAAGATCTCATGAATTCTATAGAAATAATAAAAATTGGGAGGTGATCTTGAAAAGACAAGGGAATTATTTAGATGAAGCAAGGGAAATTTATTATCCTGTCCTGTCCCCTTTTCTTAAATTCTGTGGAGAACCCTCTTTCATGGGTATGCACTTTTTCCCCCTCATTTCAGAAGCATTTTGTTAGGGAAGTATTTACGAAACTCAGAATCACAGTTTTGCCTACTGCAACCCAGTGCAGTTGCCTGACACACTTCTTTTCCTTTATTCTTAATTAAAGGTAATTTTCTTCGAATTTATGAGATGGGGTTCTGTTGGATACGTGGTTTTTCACATAAAGTGGTAGAAACTTACAGACAAGATTAATTTTTTCCCTTTCCTTTGCCATACTTTGTCATCAGCTGAAATAAAGTTAGGTTAAAAAGGAAAAATACTGTTAGAACAAAAAGAAGAGTTTTTTACAGCCTTATAATCATTAAGATTTGTTCTCTGGGATGATGCAGCAAACACCAGTGGTAAATGATTAATATACCCACAAAAAAAAAATATCCTGAGATCAGGCATAAATGTACCGCAGCTGTGAAAGTGAAAAAATGTGGCTATTCAGCACTGCTATCCCAGGAAAAGACACAGTTGCTTAAAAAAATCAATCATCTTTTTGCTAAGGCAGGTTGGTCATCGTTAGTGCAGGCTTAGTCATTAAAAGGGCAACATTCTTCAAGGGATGCAGCTATCCAGGATTATCACTGGCGAGTAAAAAGTCCCATTTCAGAGTAACCGGTTGCTTCAGCCAAATTCATGTCCCGATCACATCCTGCAGCAATGAAGTGCAGATGAAATTCAGGTGCAGAAAGGCGAGTGTGTGGGGTACTGAATAGGAAAGGCTGTAAAAGCTTTTGACTTCTTGTCTTCCCTTCCTCAAGTACCTGTCCATGTATATTGACACGGGGGCATCTGAAATGGGCGGATGGTGAAGTTCTTTGGAGAAAAGATACTTTAAATTATAAGGAGAGCCCATGTAAAATACAGCTGAGTCTTCTTATTCGTGTTCTGGCTTTTTTTTATTATTCTTATTTCCTCTGGAAAAGTTCACTATTCTGTCATTTTGTTGTAATAAAATAATCTTAGCCTTCTGGGATCTTATTTCCTTTCTCTGCTTAACCCCGGGATATTTGTAGAGTCTCAAAAACCTCTGAATCAGACGTTTTCTAATCCAAACTTGGGCGTGTATTTAAGTTTCTTATTGAAAAAAAAAAATATATTTTTTTTTTCTTGCAATAACACATTTCAACATACAGCTCTCATTCCAGCCATAGCAACCCAGCCCAAACTGAATGGGGGACTCACCATCAGCCTGAACAGTGGTGATCTGAAGAATGAAGAAGAGAGATCCCGCGCCCTGGAGAAAGGTGAGAGAGAATCTCAGAGAGCCTGAAGCCATTGCCCTGCTTGCACAGCCCTCAGCCACAGGAGGTTGGCTGCCGAGGCTTTTTCCTCTCTCTCCTCCTCTGCACTTTCTCAGCGGGGTCTGCAGTGATGATTTCAAGGAGCACTTTCCCTCGGCAGGATCCTACGTCTTGGGTTTGCACTGAAGGCGGGAGGGGTGGAAAAAGAAAGAGGGAGGGAGAGAGGAATCCTTGGCTTGGGCAGTGTGAAGGGGAGGGGAAGGTGGGGGGGGAGATGTCCAGCCAGCTGGGGTTGGGGAGAGGCTTTATCCAGCCCAGTCTGCAGGGCAGTGCACACAGAGAGCTGGTGTGAAAAGTCACAATACCCTGTCAGTAAAAACCTAATGCATCACGCTGGAAGAAATGTAAAAGCCAGGAGGGAGAGCAAAGGTGGAGGGTGGGGGAAAGGACAAGCGATGAGAAGAAACCCCTGGCTGGGAGGAGAAGGGCAGCTAGGTAGCCGATGCTGATACACGGTGAGTTTGTGGGCTTAGCTGTGCGTCTCTGGAGGGATGCGTTCAGCCATGGAGAGTGTTTTCTCTCTGCAAGATGAAATCAACCAGTGGCACACTGCTATGGGTTGCTGAAGCAAGAGTGATGGTCTTCAGGTAAGGACTCAGGAAAGGTGACAGATGGCTTCAGCTGAGCCTCCCTGAAGATCAGGATTGGGATGGGTTAACCCTGAGACTTCAGATCCTGGGTTCCGGACTGGCATGAGCAACTGAAGGTCGAAGCAGGAGTTTTTCAGGTGGTCTCTATCAGCACTCCTGGTCCAGATGAATGGTGCTGGTCAGGTGTGAATGCTCTGAAAGCACTTGATGAAGGGACCAGCTCCCACTAGCACTTACAGCACTGAAATCTGTCCCTTTTTCTCATTAATCCTGTATTTGTCACAACACAACTCAAAAGAAACCCCCACAATAAGAGGAAACATTGGTGATGATGCCAGGATTTATTTCGCTAAATATATAAACGGAATAGTTTTGTGTTGCTGTTGGAACTGAGCAGGGCTCAGCAATGTTGTTTTCATATTCCCATCCTATTTTGCTTTTATTTCAGCTTCTTAAAATTTTTTCCCTTCGAAATTCAAAGCTGTGCAAAAATCACTCAGTCTGCTAGAAACTCTGAGACACCAAAAGCAGAAGTAAGGACCTGACCCTCCTCACTGCCAGAGGCCTGGGGGTCCTACATGGCAAGGGGCTGGCAGGCAGTCACAGGTGTCTTCTGATAATAAGGAACCTGCCCAATGTTGGTTTTGGTCTGACTGAAACGACTCAAGCTCAGAAACTTCCACGTGTGATACTCAAGGAAGCAAGTAGCACCATAATACTGGAAGCTTTAAAAATACCTATGTTTGATAAATTTGGGCAGACAATGCTCAAATCCTAGTGATTTTTAAAGAATTGTAGACTTCTTCCCCCCCTCTTCATAGCCATGCATGGCATGTGAATACTGAAGTATACACCGAAGGCTTTCAGACAGGTAGCTTAAATTTTTCTGATAATCCAGAGAATAGAGATGGCAGTGGGTTGCTTTACATTGCCTTGCCAGCCTAACTTGTATGGAACACCTCCAGAGTTAGAAGGATGGGCACATTCTTACTCTCTCCATCCTTAACATGGGCTGGTTGCCGTGATGTAACAACAGAACTGCATTTCATTTCAGTGGAAACTGCATGCTCTGTTCAACAGAAAGTGACACACAGTGTGATAGAAAACTGTAGCGTTCTTTGAATTTACTTGTGTTTCTTCTGCTGGTGGCATAGCTAATGGCATAAAATGCAGTTTTAATCCTCAAAGCTGCTGATAGTTCTACCCCTATTTTAAAAATCAGTGGACAAGAAAAGATGAGAGAATATGTTGAATCTACGCAGTTCTAGTGAGATAGCAAAGAGATTCCATGAAAGGGAGTAAGTAGTTACAGCAAGAGACGCAGCCATTGACAGAGACTTGACGTGACTGCAGCAATAGCTCCAGGTTTTCTGGATACTTTTCATTGGGCTGATGGCTTTGTTGGCCCTTTGCTGTCCCCATGAGTTTGACCAAATCAGCTGGAAGAAAGGACAGTATCTTCCGGATTTCCATCTAAAATTCCAAAGGTCTGTTGGATTAATTTTGCTATAATTGGATCATTTCTTTTTGTTGATATATATCTAAAGGCTTGTTGCCACTCTGGCTCCTGGTTTGGAAAATCTCAGCTTGTACTCTTGACTGGAACATCTTACTGATTTTAAAGAATGATAACAAATCACAGAATCTGTTCCTTTTTGAAGGTGTGAACGATTCATGGAATGACTTGGCTTCTTCTTGTCATCCCATCTCAACTGTAAAGCAAGCACGTAAGTGAGGAAAGGCAAGGACACTTACCAGTTATTAACTCCTGGAAGGTAGGTACCTTGCTGCCAAATGGCTGTCCTTCCAAATCTTATCAGCAACCCCCCCTGCTCCTAGTGTATTTTACACAAAGCTGAGCAGAATAGGTTTTGTACAGAAACGACGCGTGCATTGGTTTGCATTGAAATCAAAATGAATCAGGCAAAAATCGTGCCTTTAGATTTCAGGCTGCTTGGAACCAGGAACTCAAAATGAGATCTGGAAATTGAGGTGGTTAGAAATGGATATCACTTTTTGCTGAGCACCTCTGGCACTCAGAACACTACAGTAACGCATTGATCAAAGTGCACAGTGTATGATGCACAATGAATTACGATGCATTACAAAAGACTAACTCTAGGTGCAGCTTTATGCAACTCATAGATCGTGCCCTCCTTGGGAGCGGCGAAGGTGCCAGCAGTGATATTTTATAAAACAGTACCTCACTTTATGCAAACTTTTTCAAAGGGAGTCAGACATCGGAGGGCACTGGGCCATAAAGTGCAAACACACCTGTATGAAGGTACACACAACAAACACTCCCGCACTGCGAAGCGCTCAATGATGGATTACACATCTAGTACCTGAAGAGCATCTATACACATTTACATCTGGAATATGCCATTTAAATTAGAGTGGATTTTTAAAACTAAATAAAACTCCTAAAAGAAATGTAAGGGAACAAAGACACATTTGAAAACAGGAACATGTGCATTTACAATAGAGATTATTGTATTTGGTCTCTCTGTATCTACTACTAGGAATATTTACTTTCTGCCATTAAAAATTTATATACTATAAACATTATAGACGTAAAGGTTCCAATTCTGCAAATTCTAACACATGGCCTTGAGCCTTTGCAAGAAAAGGACCCAGGCCTTGAGCAAACAGACACTCCCAGAAACATTTCCCATCTCAAGCCAAGCCGGGCAGATGCTGGCAGATTTGTTAAACTGCTGCAGTTGGCAAAGAACCTGGCCTTTGCAGAGTGCTGGAAAGTCACAGGAAAGGTCACTTTTCATACCAGAATAAAGCACAATAGAAATAAAATTTCTTTTCAGAGAAGGATACCTTTCCTCTCTGCCACTAAAGCATGAGATTCTGTTTTAACTTGTTTCTCTGCATAATGCAATAGCTTCAGATCTTTGCAGTTTGCATAATGAAGCTTGAAGAACTGAATTTAAATGAAATACAGGCTTTGGGTTTACTTAGCATCCTAAACTCTAATTCTTTTTTTTTTTTTAAGAGATCTACAATAATATGTGAGCAAGGTGGTAACTTACATCTAACAAACATGATTACTAGAATTGATCCTACAGTCTGGAATTTCTGAAGTACTGTCTCCAGGTGAAGTCAAAAGGAGATAAATACAGAAATAGCCAAGGCACACAGTTTGCTGTGTGTCGTCTCCTATGCTGAGCTGCAGAGCATGCATAAAATGATGGCACTACTGGGTAACTCCACGACCAGTTGTGGTCATCCACGTCCAGCTATAAGCTATCATATCCAAACTTTCAGATGACACATAAATATCATGAAATAGTTGATTTCCTACAGGCCAGGCATGTTGGCACTTGATCTCCCTAGAAAGAGTGGTGAGAACTGTGGAAGCCAAGAGGATTTGGGTTCTAACACATCAACTTTTAAGTCTGCACAAGTTCTTCAGGCTCTCTCTCTTCACATATAAATGGAGATAACCAACTGTACACACTTTTCTGGCATACTCTTAGTAAATCAACATAAGTTTCTTTATAGATACCTTTGTAGTACCATATCATTATTATAGGGGCTGTCTGCTTTCCTGAAGTCTATGACTCGAGCTGCTGCTAGAAACAGGACATGAGGATTTATAGCTTGGCTTGCCAAGCACCATGTGAAAGGATCTGAAATACCTACTAGGTGATACAGCATTTACATACAAGCACTGCAGTGACCGACATCTCCTAACGGAGATGGAGTCTGAGCGACTGCAGGGCAGGCAGGAAACACCGGTAGTACTGTACACCTATTGTATTCAAGGATAGTACACATACTGTATACTGGGATCCAAACTTATTCTGCAGCTGTATCCAAGCTTCTAACCCCCAAAAGCCAACTGGAAAAGGGAAAGAAAAAAAGACAGAGAGAAAGATTTCTTTGTTTATAAAAGGTGAATTACTAAGCAATGGTAACAGAGACAAACATTTTTCAGTGTCTGGCAGTCTGCAACAGTCTGCTAGCTGCAGGGAAGTTTTTATTTTATTTATACAGAGTGTTTGCACCTAATTAAATGAAAAAGTAGAAACCTGCAGAACTACCTGAAAGTAATTCAGGGAGCTGACAAAAAAAAAAGGAAAAAGAAAAAGAAGAAAGGAGAAGTCATATGCCCCACTTTGTGGGTGGTGTGTCGAACAAAGGGACTGGTGTCATGGTGCAGCTGACCCCGACAAAGAGTGTGATTCTTACACTTACCTCATGTTGTGTGGGGTCAGGTGTTGTCATGTGACAGGCCACGACCCTCATATAAATCACTGCCATGTAAACTGTAAAAATCACACTTCATTTCTTGAAGACTGAGCAGTCTCAAGAAAAGAAAGAAGATATCTGGCTATGAAACAGCAGCCACAGTATTAGTGAGAGACAAAATTAACTCTTTTTTTTTTTTTCATGACAGAAGAAATTGAAGCATCTGGCTGATTTGGGTTAGTTCTATTTGGCATGGGGAAGGGCAATGACTTTTACTTTCTTCCTTGCAGCAGTTTAATGGGTGAAAATTGTGTAGCAGTGTAAAAAAGCACCCAGGTTTGGCCAAATGGTTTCTCCCTGGTCTGTGTAGGCATTTGTAAAAGTCTGGGTAGAAACAGACTCTAATACCTTGCCTGGACTTCCCTCTTCAGCCTGCAGACAAATCACTCCCAATTCATAATTTCCCCCTCCATTTTCTCACACCCTCTAGCCCTCACCAGCCACAGTCTTCAGTTAAATGAGAGAGAGTTATTAAATTAAACTCAAGGCTACCTGCATCTACCTAGACTGCAGCTACAGAAAAGTTGTGGCTCATCTCCTGGTCCCTGGGCAACAACTACAGAAAAGATAGTCCGTGTCTAAAGGTCTCAGATTCTGGGAATCTCCTCTGAAGCAGGATGCCCCCACCAGCACCCATGCCTGCATCAGGCATTGCTCTGAAATATAATTCACCTGGACATGTAGGGTCAATGTGGACCAACAAGCTACAGCTGAACTTCAGCATTTATCACAGATCCCACTCCTTCTCGATCTACTCCCACCCTGAATCCCTCTACCCATCTCTCAGTCCCCTTGCATGGAGGAATACTGCAGGGCCAGAGTGCCTGTGGCAGGAACAGTGTGGCCCCAGCAAATTTATAAAGTGCCACCTCTCTGGCACATGTCCTTCTGCAGCAGAATTATGTTCCAGCATCTGTTTTAGGTTTCAAAGGGATGTGTCTAGTCCTTCTATTTGCAAACAGACCCTTGCAAATATGGGAGGAGGAGGAGGCCTGTAGAAAGCTGGAATCGGAGTCTCTGAGAGCTGCAAACATTCCCAATCAGGGCTGTGGGGAATACGCAGTGCCACGACTGCACTGCCTGTCATGCTTCCAGCAAAACAATTCATTTGCTGTTTAATTTACTAGTCACCTAATATTTTGGCTTTGGCGTCTCAGCTTCCTCCTCCAATTAGTTCCTAAAATTCTGTTTGTTTAAGTGCATTGTAATGTAAGTACCCTGTACTTTTAGGTACCCTTAATTTCTTGTTAGCTGTTAGCTCTGCCCTCTAGTGCTGCATGCAACACAGGAACTGGATGTTATGCTACAGACCCCCTGGCTTTGCCATAAAGCCAGCTGGTGTGTAAAAGCTGACTGGTCAAATGCTAGATGGTTAAAAATCTACATTGACTACACTGACTTGACATTTTTTGTGCCTCCTGGTAGTGTGTAACCGGACCATTTGTAGTCATTTAAACAACAGACCTCTGAAACACAGCTCAACTAAACCCCAGCATTTTACAATACCACCCGGTTCAACTGAAATGCATTTATTTATTGCATTCATTCATAAGCCTGTACTTCTGAACCACCCCACAAGGTTCTCAGCTGCTGGGGATGTGACCAAGCGCTGCTTTGAGCGAAGCACAATCTGAGAAAGTTCTTCACCTCAGTGCCTGGAGTTTGAGCTCAAGGTGGAATGAACAGCTGACCCTAAAAGACCACGGGGCTCTGCTGGAGCAAAAGGCTTTTACGGCCTGTCACAGTAACCAGACATGTCAGACTCATGAAACCTGAGTGAGTTTTGGCCTGGACACTTTGCAGTTTGCAAAGTATAGGCAAGAACTTCTGATAATGCTCTGCACTTAAACAGTAGTATTTTACAGTAGAGTTATATGCAAACTCTGAAGTGCTGTGTTTCCCTGATTCCACTGGGGAAAATGACATTGCTCAAACACACTAAAGCAGTGAGGATAATGTTGTCATGTTTCCCAACTCTGCAGAACTGAGCACAGGGAGATGAAGGCATGGCTGTTGATATTGATCTCTGAAATGCCTTCCCTCCTTGCAGAAGACAAGCATGCCATTACTAAGGTCACTAAAACTTCTTGGTAAAACAACAGAGAATACGAGAAAAGCAAAAGCTGAGGAAGTTTTGAGTCTTTCTTGTCATAGATGCTCATTTCTACTTGGGAAGGAAATACCCTTCCACACTCCCCATCTTCACCCAGTTAGCACACTTGGCTTCCACGGTCTGACCTCTTTCACACAGGTCCCTGATCTCTCCAAGACATGCCAGTATTTGAGGAGAGTGGAAAGCCTCTGGGAGTGTAATGCTGCTGAGTGATATGTGAAGGGCTTTCCTCAGAGATCGTTGAAGGAATTAGCACGTCAGGGAGTCAAGGGAAAAGCTAATGCAGATATAGATGGTACTAAGCTACTGTGGAAGTCTGGGGCACTGAAGCACGGAGGGAAGGAGGAGAGAAAGAAAAAGATCAAGCTCTTTAGCTCTTAGGCTGGGGAAGCCCAATTTCTGTTTTTTCAATCCCCCACCTACATCCCTGCCCACAGTAAGGATTTCCATCTTTTCAGAAAATATATTTATCAGGTTTCTCTAAATCTCTTCTCATGCATCTTCTCCATATCTTTTCCTCAGCTCTTCAGTTTCTGAGTCTCATGCTGAAGCTTAGCTTTTCCCAGAGTGGCAGAGGGGAAGGTTGAAGAAGCAGAGCCAGAGTTGCTGGAAAGTAACAGAGCCAAGAAAACTGCAGCTGATGCTAGGCTACTTTTTGGGAACACCATCTCGCACCTTCTCCCTTTTCAATGCAGCACTTCAGTGTGTGTGTCAGGGAAAGTGGATAAAACTGTATTCACACTACCCACCAAATATCACCCCACTACATCTGAAGTTCACTACACTTCCATCCTTGCACTAAGTCCAGCCATCGGGAGTTGACTAACACTTAAATAGCTGTTAAAGTGCACCCTACAAGCCATAACAACTAGGGTTGGGCAGCAACACAATTTGTGTTCCAAAATCAGTGACTGCTCTTAACAGTCTGTGAGCTAATGTTAGCTGCTTGAACTGGTCAGCTCTTGCAAACAGGTTTGAGTTGAATAATGTGAGCAATTGTAATTGGTGTATCCACAAATGCGAGGCTACTAACATTGCAACCATTGATTTTTACTGCACACTACAAAAATAGCAGTGGATTATTATTACCTAAAAAAATACTAAATATACATATGTGTGTGTTGTTACCTTAAACTGACATCAAAACACGCAGTCTTAGCAGTGGAAGTAAACAGGGTATTTTTGATATTAAAATATTTATTTAAAAAAGAAAAGAAGTATTCTCCCTCATTTGGTAAAAGAAAAATTGACACCGTGTGTTCTCAAAGAATGGATCGTTTTAGCTCTATGAGCAGAAGGAAATTTGTAATAACTAGATGACTAATTTACTTCTTTTTTTAATATATAAATCGTATATTTCATTTGCAAATGTAATTGAACCCTGCCCTGAAGCTTGGAACATCTGCAATTTGTAATTGTACAAAGAAGCTGGGAGAACTGAATCAGAACAGAAGCTTTTTGTGTGTGTGTGCATGCGTGCGTGCACACACACACGTGCGGCTGGGTGAGAAGGAGGGAAGGAGAGAAAAAAGAGGAAAAAAATCTTCCTTCCTTCTTTATTTTTGCAACTCAGGACGTGGCAATAGGTGATTTCCAGACATATCTAATGTTGCAGACCTCATCACATGCTGATACCTCCAAAATTAGATTTGTGGCTAAGGCTTCCCATTTGTAGAGCTTCAATATTTTTACTGTGTGCCTCATGATCAGGTGATATGTTTCAGTAAATGTACAAAAAAGACACTGTAAAACATGAAATTAACCTAGATTTAAAGCTCAATATTTGCCAACAACAACAAAAAAAAAAGGAAAAGGTTATGGAAAGAGAAGGTTAATTAGTAATGTATCTGGTAAGATTTTTGAATACATAAACCAGTATTTAATTATGCAACAAACAACTGATTTCAGTAGCTGAGGCACTGCCGACCAAATTACTAAAAGCCAATTTTAAATCAGCAATTAATGACTGACCAATAGATACTTCCCAAAATAAGACCTGATCATTCTGGCTTGGTCTACGGTCAAAGCACACTTAACAATCCATCTTTTTATCTGACTGATCTTTTTTAGCCTCTTTCAGGCTACTTGTTGCCATTGTGGAACACAACCAATACTCAGGAGTAGGACAGGAGAGATGACTGCATGAGAGCTTTGCACCTGAATGCCAGTGCAAATTTTCTGTGCCTCTGAACCCAACAGAGAGAAGTTCGGTTTTTTCGGTGTTTCAGCGTTCTTCACCAGTCTGAGTTGTACCAAAAGACCAATCTTAGCTTCCCATCCAAGTCACAGTATCAATGCTTCTACAGTTATCTATAGAGTTCTGGGTTTGTATTTAGCCCTCAGCGAAAATACTTCCATCCAGGTAAATGGTACAAGGATTCTTCTTTTAATTTGGGCTTTGCATTTGAAGTCTGGGAGAAAACCCTGACATCTACCCTAGATTGAATACAGCTCACCAACTGCAACAAAGGTAAATCCAGCCTCCTGAACTACATAACTTATTAACTGCTCTTCATTCAATGGAGACATAGAGCAGCTAAACAGGGGCTAAACATGGCACATCTCTTTTGCAAACAGCAAGCAAGAGTGGATGGATACAAAGAGTGTGTTATAACCAGAAATCTTGCAAATTCAATGATGGATTTAAAAGGGGACAGGAGGCAGCTCAGTGTACATTAAGTAAGACAGCTCAGATTTTGGAGGCAGAGTGAGAAACATAAAACAATCTAATCTCAAAGAGAGCAATCAAAAGACTATTCTACATCAACTGCTATAGCAAAAAATACACAAAGAGCAAAATTCTAAAAACAAGAATCAACTTCCTACTTTGAAGAAATAGCCAGACTTCAATGTGTTTTGCTGAATGGTTCCTTCAAGCTTTCTGAAAGTTAGGCGTCACAAATATTCAGGCTCTAGAAAAGCAGACTGTGACACCCTCAGCAGAGTTACACACCCGCTACAGAAAACAAATTTTGCAGATTTAATTTAAGACCTCAGAATTTTAAGTGTTCCTCCAGCCCAACACTCTCAAAGATCTCTGAATTTCAAGTTAACTTTGCCCTCCAGAAGACACATACAGGTAGAACAATGTGAGTGTGCAGCATCTAAAAGCTTAAAAACACCTGATCTCCAAAGAGCCATATGCTGCTGCCCAATTGCTTTGGGCTTGGTTAAATATTGGCACAGCCTCAAATCATTAATTACAGATACATAACTATTTATAGCCCTGATAGCTTCCAGAGCCCCAAAGCAGCTGCCACAGTGAAAAGATAGGTATATGCAGAATGATACTTCCCATTTGATTGCTTAGCTTTCTCCTCCTATACCTTCTCTGTTGTGAATATTGCCATCCTTTCCAAGGGGTAATGGGTGCAAGCTGGAACATAGGAGGTTCCACTTGAATATGAGGAAAAACTTCTTCACAGTGAGGGTGACTGAACAGTGGAAAGGCTGCCCAGGGAGGTTGTGGAGTCTCCTTCTCTGGAGACATTCAAAACTCGCCTGGAGGTTTTCCTGTGTGACCTGCTCTGGGTGTTCCTGCTCCAGCAGGGGATTGGACTGGAGGAGCTTTCAAGGTCCCTTCCAATCCTTGAGATTCTGGGATTCTGTGATCCTCCTGCTTCATCTCTTTCCATCCTTGCTTTCCTTTCTCTGTTTTCTATTTATCTATCAGGTTGCTTCCCCTCCTTCTTTAACTCCCTGTTTTCGTGGTTTTATTCATATTAACGTGTCCACTTCCTTCTTTCTCTGCCATCCTACCCTGGACTGCAACAAACAAAATGGAATATGAGGGGAACAAAATGAAGGACTGCAAGTCTAATAAGCTTACTGCATGTCTCATGCTATTTGATACGTGAAGCCTTAGCCATAGGGCTGAGGCTTGACTTGAGAAATGGTAATTTTTTATTTGGAAAACAGAAAGCAGCTCTCTAGCACACGTGGTTTCTGAGAAAATATTATCTGAGTGTACCCTGAAGGCTAAGAAACCAAAGACAAATAAAAGGAACCTCAAATTGATTATTTTTAAACCAGAAAGCAAATAAAAAGGAACTCCAAATTGATTATTTTTAAGCCACCCTCATCACGTATGATTTTGGAACACTTAATGCTGGCAACACTGCAACATGGATCACATGTAGGATTTGCCAAAAATCAGTCTGACCTTCCTCCATACATTTGCTGCTTCTTCTGTTCTCACCTATTAGTGCTGGGTTTTTAAAGACTGACTGTTAAAATCTATCACCTGAAAACTACTGAAAAGAAAAGCCAGCGATCAAAACAGGGAATAGAGGCATTTTGTGGCTGCTGTGCTCCTGACTCTGGGCTTGAAACCAAGGCACTCTTCTGCCTCATTTCTAGGGCTGGTCCACCAGGCCACGTGTCCTCTCATGACCACACATAGCAAATAATGACAAAAAACGAGTGGTGGTGTCACAACCCAGGCAAATGGTGAGTATTATTTGTTCTCAGGTTCCCAGCGGTGAGAAGGGAACATGCTAAGCCACAGCATCTTCTTCTTCCTCTTGGGTCTGGGAGCGGTATTCTGTTTCTTCCAGTTTGCTTTGCTTTGCTTTTAATAACCGTAACAACATCTCAGGAATGGCTCAGCTTAAATAAGAAACTTCTCCAAACTTGACCAGATCTTTGTGATGGAAGAAAAAGTGTTTAAATCTCACTGGTTTTTGATTTTCTATTTTATCTTGTTAGGAGAGGAAGCAGCAGCATAAAAAAAAAAAGAAAAATTAACAGTGTGACAGTGTTTCTTGTTCTCAGTTGCTTCCTTCTGTTTGTGTAGCTAACTTGTCTGGCACCCTGGTAGGCATCACAGTATTTCTGGTTTGATTAACACAAGTCATACTGGAAATACCACATGACACGTTCCTCTCTGTGCAGTGACTGCCTTGTTTTCCAGTCATTTTCAGGCACAAGTCCATCTATTCCTCAGCTGATCTAAAGCTTGGAAATCAGAAACTGTGGAAACCATAAAGGAAATAGCATACAAAGAAAAACAGCAATTTACAACTATAGAGACTAGGATTTTTCCAAGAAATTCTGATTTTGTGTATTCATCTGCCCACGATGTTTCAGTTTCTGCAGCAGATAGTTTGATGGATCTGAATTGGAATGATGTTCAACACGGGAGAAGCAGAAACAAGTGCAGAAACCTTGGCAGCGCTCTGCTGGCTGTTTGCTGGTGGCAAGGATATGGAGACTAATCAACAGGGTACTTCAGGACATGGTGAGTTAGGGCCTAATTGCCACGGGTGAGCCATGGAAGGTCATTCCCGTCCAAACTGAACCTACTGCAAGAGTTTTATGGGTGTATCGCAGAGAGACGCGCGCCCCCTGTGAACATACATATGTCATCATGAAGCTGAATGTTTCTAAATAGAGTCTCGGGAGAATGTGGATCCAGGCTCACTTTTCCAGAAGGGCATCATGCTCTTTCTTGCATCTTAACATCACCTCGTTCCTCATCGACCTGCAGGCACACCTGTCTCTTTCCTGAACATTCCTGCCACTGTGCTACTGGGTAAACAAAGATAAAACAGACTTTAAACTTATCGCGGCTCTTTCGTGAAGTACACAGGAAGATAAGATGCTTAAAATAACCAGTAATACCCGAGGCTGAATGGTGCATTTAGGAGCTGGCAGACACTGTCTTTTGAAGCAGCATCTTTTTGAAAGTCAAAGGGTCTCAGAGACACAGCCAAACTGTTAGAAAAATTCCTGACCGTAATGCTCACTTGTCCAGTTCATAAATCTGCCTCTCTATTCTTCAAAGTGCCAAAAGCTATCTAGCCAGACATCCAGCTTTTATAAGACAGTCTAACAAGCTGTCTGGCTCAATTAGTTGAACTCTGATGGTGCTCCAGGTTTTCAGTCAGCAGACCACTTTGTAAGGAAAATATCTACTCGCAGACCCTGTTCCCTTCCGGTACCGGCAGCTTAATCTACCATCTTACAGTTCTAAAATGCTTTTTTTTCAATGAACCACAAGAAAGACCTTTGCAGTTCACCCACACACCACACTTTCAGATCTTCGATTCCTTAGCCTTATTTTCTTGGCCTTCTTCACCGTACAGAGTGGAAGCAATACTTTCTATGGTCTGGTTATGCATAAGAAGATGTGAAAAAGAGCTGCGTGCTTGGTTATGACTGAAATTCTGGGATTTCTTCAGCCTGAGCTGACTCTGTTCTTGGATAATCCTGTAACAGGCTGTTCTATGTGATCACAGATGTCAATGGCTCCGCAGAAGCTGGACTCTGATACCAAGTTATACCTAATTGCTGTTTTCATTATAACTTCTAGTAACAAGCTGGTATGGCTCAGCTAAACAGAAGCAGTCCTTACAAAAGCACAGTTAGAGGCTTTTAATCAATAAAGAGTAAAATAAGCACTGGAATTACAGATTTATCAGGATGCCTCTTCCTAAGAAATTGCAATGCTTAAGTAAGCAACCACTTAACTCTTCAAGTTTTACCCCTGGCAGTCCGCATGCATACAGAGAGATGCTCTTTCTCTCCTGGCAGACAAGGGGCAGAGCTGTTTTCCACGTTTCTACTCTTTGCTCTTAAGGACTTCAGCAACGTTCCCACCAGCCCTCCCTAGAGCCTAGCTGCGTTGTTCATCCCTCACTGGTGCTGCAGGCATCGGTAACACTGCCTCACAGACAAGGCTTTAAGGAACAAAATCCAACCAGACACCTGAAAACCTGGAGACTAAAAAATGAGTTGTTTCCCAGCATTTCAGGCACTATTTTCTTCTTTTTTTCCCCCCTCACATTGGCCATGCAAAGCTTATTCAAGTATGTTCTTTTCTCTGACTGAAAATTGGTAGCAATAAAATAAAAGTCATGCAAAACACAAAGAAAAAAAGGTAAATAGGTGACAGGAATGCAATGTTATTAGAGCTCTTGCGTTTCCAGGATTCACTGAAATGCTGCAAGCATTTCCAACAAGCAAATCTCAGCAAGCAAATTCAGCACACGCATCAGGATTCCTTTTTGCCTGTGTTATGTTTTTGGATTTTGACTGACTTCTAGCAATACAGAATGAATCCAATAGGATGCTAATTCTGTATACTATACATGGCTAACTTAATTTTATACAAAACTTCAACCCAGTGCTCCAAGTGTAACACAGCACCTTATCATGGTATATGAAGCAAATAGCAGAGGAGAAAAGCTATTCTTGAACTAGTTGCACTGACTTCAACACACTTTAGAGCACACATTTTCATAAACTTCACAAGTTAATATGCTATTTTTATGAGAGATAATCATCAGGATTATGTGGAAAGATGTTGGCAAAGTAACACATGTAGTAAAACAATTCTCAAACCACTAGTCATTATTCTCAATTATGTTTTCTATTGGATTGTTAAAAGCCAGTCTTGTTGACCCAGCAATATACACTTGGCTTTGCAGCCACTGTTGCTGCTTAGTAATGTCTTGGGAAATCCTGTGCCCTTGAAACTCCATGCAAATCATCTAAAAGGAGACAACGTTAACAGTCAAGCTGAATTAGAAAATAGGAAAATACACGAAGTAAATGGTTTAAGGACAAAGTTGTCTCTAGCTAAAATTAAGCACTGATTCACAGTGACATTATGAAAACACTAAACTGTACATTAAAATTCCTAAACATCGCTGCTATTTACAGCAGGCCAATGGAAACACTCGTTACTTCTGTGTCTGAGAGTGAATTTGTAAGTTAGGAAAATGATGTCAGTATAAAAGAATTCAAAACTAATTTTATCTGATTGGCAAGTAAATTCAAGTACTGAGATACTAAATAAATATTTGACAGCACTATTCCATAGTATAATTTATTTCACATATGCTCTAAATTAAAAGGAAAGCTTTCCTAAACTGCAAGCAATTTCCAGGCAAACCACTAAGCAGGATGGTGGAGACAGCTGCCATTGTGTCATGGCATGGTAGAGCACCTTCTCCCCCTTGCAAAGGTCACCAGAGTTTTGAGCAAATAATCAAAACTACCAGGCAGAGAACGGTACAGCAGGTCCACTTTTGTCACACTAGTAACAGGGAATTGAAATTTATGCTGCTGAGTACTTCTGCTCATGGGGGAGGAGGAGATAATGCTGCATTCCTGACCTTGTAGTTGTGTCAGTAGGGCTACCGCTATGGCTAAGGAGTTCAGAGTTCTGCCCAGCAATGGACATTGCTGGGAAAATTCATTCCAGTATGACAGTTGTTGTTTTAATCTATTTAATTAAATCTATGATGTGTCTCAATGAGCATCTGGAAATGGGTTATTCACGCAACGACCAATACTGGCGGGCACACGATGGCACGGGGGGAGACACAAGAGTATAAAAGAAGTATTAGGTGTGATGCACAAACAGACCCAGAGCTCAGAAATCGTTTCAAAGTGGAAACTGAGAGACAGTTTGCAAAGGGGTTTTTTGTTGCATGCTGAAATGAAAGCGTCAAAGGCGCTGTGCTTTCAGGTCCTCGCAGTTTTGGAAAAGGTAGGTATCTTCAGTGGTTTCTACCACAACAGAGCTTTGTTATTGAAGATTCCAGCAATGAAGGGTTTCCCATCATTACAAGTATATAGAGCTGAATTTTTAATACTGTAATTATGGAGATAGATAATCAAACTGGTTTAGAGCTTGTTGAAATGCTAGGGTCAAAGTTGGAACGGAAATTCCCTCAAATTGAGAACTGTTATACAGAATTTTTATTTAAACCCCAGTAGAGACAATAAATAGCTGCAAGGTCCAGCTGGTTTATATCCCAAAGGACTTAAGAAGGGCAAGGCTCATAACTAATTATGAGAAAATATAGGTAACACTTATTATAGGTAACTCAAATGCAAGCCTTACCTATATGTAATACCATATGCTTTTATAATACTACAGTGTACACGTTATCACAATGTTTTGGGTGCTGAATGCACACCAAAAAGAACTTGGTAATAGTTACACTTACCAAAAAATCATCAAAATATCTGTGCTTTTTTCCCCCATTACAAAAAAGGAGCAAAAAAAAAAACAAAAAAGAAGCAAAATGGAAATGAAAACTTGATTCTCAAGGAGAGATTAAATTCAGAAAAAAAAAATATTCATTTTTTTATAGTACATTTTATGTTTCTCACTTCATTCTCCTCCATAACTTAGAGAAGCCTGGAATATCTCCTGATTTTCCTACAAATCATGAAACCTAAATATGCCATTAAAATACCTGAGCTATGAAAAGGGAAGTGAATACAGACAGTATTGAAGGTTTTACGTCAAGTTTCGCTCTCAGTCTAACAATGTCGATCACATATGAATATACATGCTCTCATTTCTTGACGTACCTTCTGTCATGTACTCGGGTCCTTTCCTTCCTAGAGTGCTCATACAGAAAACTGCTTTTGTTGTGAAGCTCCACTACCACATTACAGAGTCTGCAAGGCGCTTCGGCATCGTTCTGAACGAAAAGCTTAACATGCACGGGACCTGTGTCATTAAAAAAACAATTTGGGAGATTAGAAAGAGCAGAGGAGAGACAGAAAACAGTGGTCCTCAAAGAAAATAACGGTGCTGGGAAGTCAACATTTTATCTTCCTAGGTTTACGGTGCCATGTAATTATCAGTGAGAAGTAGCTGTTCACTTCATTTATCATTGAAAAATAAACCATGTGCACAGATGTTCTGTTGCATTTTGAAATTAACTGCAATTCATGGCTGTTGAAACACCAGCAATAAACCCTTTTCTAACAACATTCAGGAGGACTGGGAAGGTTGACTTACAAGTCAGTACTATGTTTTGAAACAAACTGATCTTATGGTTCCAAAGTTCATAGTTCTCACTACCTTCTTCTGAAAGTTCTCCTGTTTAAAACTTTCGGCCTTAATGTCCAGATGGGCAATGTCCAGCAAAGGGCTACAAAGATGATGAGGGGCCTAGAACATCTCTCTTACGAGGAAAAGCTGAAGGACTTGGGTCTTTTTGGTCTGGGGAGGAAAAGACTGAGGGGGAATCTGATCAATGCCAATAAACACTTAAAGGGTGGATGTCAGGAGGATGGGGCCAGTCTTTTTTCACTGGTGCCCAGTGACAAGACAGGAGGGAACGGGCACAAACTGGAACATAAGAAGTTCTATCTAAACACAAGAAGGA
The DNA here is from genome assembly GCA_013400555.1 of Jacana jacana. Lineage (NCBI taxonomy): Eukaryota > Metazoa > Chordata > Aves > Charadriiformes > Jacanidae > Jacana > Jacana jacana. The sequence continues at coordinate 227,767 of VZTM01010320.1, read as the reverse complement.
ACTTGTTTCCTTTGAGACTGTCAAAGCCCTGGAAGAGGCTTCTCTGGAGACATTCCAAACACACCTGGACACGTTCCTGTACAACGTGCGGACCTGCTTTGGCAGGGGTTTGCACTAGATGATCTCCAGAGGTCCCTTCTAACCCCATAGCATCCTGTGATTCTGTCCATGCATAGATAACACACGTACAATCTTATGGGCAAGTATGTGTGCCCCCAAATTGGGTACAGATTGGAGACAACTACTGGATTTGTGAATGTTTGAAAAGGTATTTAAATGACAGGGTTAGGTAATTTAATGTATAATTTGCAGCTGAACTTTGGACTATCTGTTTTATTTCAAGCTACAGAGAAATTGACATATATATTTAATAGTGTCTCAGAGAATATGAATGTGTGGTATAAAGCAGTAGCATACCGAATGACTCCAGAATTGACAGTTAAACAGCTACTGTGACACCAATGTATTACTCCAAATGATGTCAGCCTAAATTGGTGAAATTAAATTAAAAATATTACAGGTATACCTGATTCTGGCCACACTTGCTTTGAGCTGAATTGTGACACACCCTGACTATCTGACCAGTTTAAGTGCCAGTCTAGAGCTGAGTTATTGCTTACTACAAAATTGCCAGAAAACACCTTATTTTTGTCAGGAAATGTGTCACCACAATAACTTACTGTTTTCAATGTAATATTACTGAAAAAATAGATTTTTTTGTCGGTGACAAATTTCAACATGGGATCTAAAGGCAAGTCCACTGCTCTTCTTTCTCTGATCCTTAATTACATTGACTTTCTTTCAGCTGTTCTTCCTTCATCACCTCCTGTCCTGACCTTAGCACAGTGCTGGGTTGTACGTCAAACTATAATAGTTTCTCTTCTGGCCTTTTTCTGAGGGTAGGGTTCAATTTCCTGCTGATGTACATGTTGCCTGGAGAATTGCTTTGTTTTGAAAGGAGGTTGGTTTACCACCCTGTGTTGTAAATGCCATTCTAAACAGTGCAAACACATATGTTGGTTTGGCTTATCTGTGTCTTTCAAATCCCCAATGTTATGCTCCAGTAAATTTTACCACAGAACCTTTGCAACAGGCACATTCCACCCACCCAAAGCCTAATACTCTACAAATACACTCACACAAACCTCTGGCTTCTCAGTATCATTTTCTAGTTAATTTCTGTAGCGTGGAGTAGTCATTCTGGCTGTCAAGTATCATTTTCACCTGGAAAGGGCAAAAAGAAAAGCAAAGAAAACCAAATAATTCTACCAAAATAAAAGTGAATAAAGCACTTGGAAATTATCGTGTTCATTCATCAGTGAATTTCAAATTCCACAAGGTGCAATGAGGGTGTGAAGCTAAGATTCTCAGGCTTTTCCTCAGCTGAGGAAGAGCAAAAGATGAGAGCAAAGTGATTGCTCAGGGAAATTGTTAGGATAGTCACTAAGGGCACGAAGGAGCCTGCCTCTCTTCCTTCACTCCAACAGGAACGTAGACACCTTGTTTACAGACCTAACGTACATGATGCACCTACTTCTACTGCATCCATTACACAAAGGCTGCAGCTCATCTTGCAATACATGCAGCCCTAGACTATTTCACCCTTTCTGAGAAGAACCCCTCTTTGTTCCATTCACCTGCAGGACAGCTGGAACTTTCAGACTCCAGGGCCATGTCAACAGAAGACACAATAGGGAGTAGAAGAGGTAAAGCCAGAACAAAGTCACATCCCTTTAGCTGGGGCACAGCGCTATGGAAAAGACAATCCTGGTCCAGAGGCTCAGCAGGCTGACCATTGGCCAGCAGCTAATAAAACCAACTGTATCCTGGGCTGTATTAACAGGAACACAGCCAGTAGATCCAGAGAAGTTATTATCTCCTTCTACTCAGAGGGACCACATTAGGTAGAAGGCCACATTAGATCCCATCTGGAATACAGTGTACAGTTTTGGGCCCCCAGTACCAGATAAACTGGAGTGAAGGGCCACCAAGATGGTTAGGGAGGGCTGGAGTGCTTGTCCTGTAGGCAGAGGCTGAGGGACCACAGTTTGTTCAGCCTGGAGGAAGACTTTGGGTGGACCTAACAGAAACCTGCCAGTGCCTGCTGGGAGGCTGTTGAGAAGACAGAGCCAGGCTCTACACGCAGGGGTGCATGATGAGAGGGCAAGACATAACAGACATGATTTGAAAGAAGAGAGGTTTTAACCAGATGTTAGGAAAACCTTTTTCTCTATTGGGATAATGTGCCAGTGGAACAGGTTGCCCAGGCAGACTGTGCCACCTCCATCCTTGGAAGTTTTCAAGAACAAGCTGGCTGAAGCCCTGAGCCACCTGCTCCAATCTCTGAGCCAATCCTACCCTGAGCAGTGAGTCAGACAGGATGACCGCCTGAAATCCCCTCCAAGCTGAATTATTCTGTGATTCTGTAATTGTAAATCATTAAGTGTGCAGTTCAGAAAAACAGCTGCTAGAAAAGGCTACTTTAGTTACCTCTTAAATGTTGGTTTTACCCTGTCTTTTACACTCTCCACTCAGATGAATTCTGTGCTGCAGTCTGAAAGGTTTTAAGGATAGTCTAAAATCACGGCTGCCTTCCCAGCTGTGATAAGCCCTACACAGCTGACCCTTGAGAAATGTAGAGACTACTGGTGTTTGTTTGAATTTTTTCTCCAGATGTCCTATCTGCTAAATCCACACCTCAACCCTGTAACTGCTACAGTAGTCAGTGAATGCCAGGCATATAGCAGGAGGATGACTACAGATAACTTCAGAGCAACTGTGTAAAATCACAGAGGAAGCATCAGGAAGAAATAGTTCTGCAGGTTGTTATGAAGAAGTATTTCCAAGCAAAGTAATTTAATTGGTATGTAAAAATCTTTCTCTGCCTTCCTCGCAAAAGATCAGCTTGCTTCCCATCACATCAGGATTGATAGTTTTTCTTAGAAGAGAATAAAAACTGTACTATGTAAAGTCACAGTGTATACGACATTGGTAGTAATAGCTACCAGCCTCGCACTTTAAATCCGTGCTTGAAACTTGCTATTGCTTCACCCAGCTGCCACCGTTCCTCACTCTCCTCCAAATTCTTTCCTCTCCATTCTTCCAGAGACCCTAAGCCGGCTCATATTCTGCTTTCATTGTTAGCCAGACAGGAAGGCTGGATGACAGGAAGGAAAAACCTGTAAGGCCAGGCCCTCTGCTGCAGAAAACATACAGAATGGACACAAAAATACACAGACATGATTAGATGAACAATATTCCCAGATGAACAACATAGGAGGTAAGCGACCTTAAAGAATACATTAATTGACCTAAGAAAGGGGACATTGCACTTGAATTGACTAGCCATGAGAACAGCTGGAAACTGAGGATGTTTGTGAGCCTCCGAGGAAATCTGCACCCGCACCAAATCTTGATCCACTGATGGTAGTGTCGTATTTGCAATGGTTTTAATGAAACCTTGCCCCTAGACTAATCAAAGCACTTGTCCCCTTTTGTACCTTTGGAATATTTGTTCTATTTAGGGTATGTGGTATGTGTGCTTGTTGTAATTCTAGAAAACCTTTGTTCCTGCAAAGAACCTGTTCTCCAGAAAATTGGAACAGCACCATAATACATGTACCAAAGAAGTATATATTGCAGTGGATAACCTTTAAGAAAACAGAGTGCATTTCACTGATAATTTTTAGAAATCCCTTGGGATTGCTTGGCTGTTTCTATTTTACATATACAGTATAATTAAGAGGAAAAAAAGTTGTAAGTGAAATTCACAGTATGAATTCTTGAACTGATTTCATTGATGTCAGTAGAATTACAGTGGAGATTAATTTAGTTCTGTGACTGTCAAGGAAAGAAGCTCTCAAAGCTAAATTAAGGATTTTTTGTGTGTGTGCCTTTATTTTTCTGTTAATGAAAGGGCACAAAAATATATTCTTGACGATCCACATACTGTCTTAATAACACGTCCAATTTGAAATTAATATGATTCATCCTTCATAACTTACTATGCCCTTCACTAATGTGCTTCTTACAACAGATAGTTGAAGGGTTGCCATTAGGATTTTATCACTATTTGATGTCAACCAAAATGGAAGGTTTTTTTACACCTCCTGTATTCAATATTTGAAATATATTTCCTACATTAAAATGCAGAGATCATGGAAATTCTTTAGAAATATAGTCTTGGCCTTGGTTTTGCATGTTTTTCTGTGTTATTGCACACTTTTTTTGATACGTTACAGTATTTCCAATCAGCCATTAGTAATAGGTTTAGCAGTTGTTTCAACCTCCCTCAAAATTCTTGTTCTCATTTTTATTCCATAGAAGGCAACTTAGAGATCCATATGCAAACTCTTGCTGTTCAAAGCAGTGCTTGCTACCATTTAATAGTCCTCGTGAAATCCAAAGCACAAGTATTGTACCTGGTAATGGGAGTCTGGAGGACTGGAGCTTAGGCTGCAAACTTTCATTAAATTTTGAGAGCAGGCTCAGGCAACCTATGTTGCACACAAGTGTATACCATGCTCTGTAACTCCTGCTTTCTACTTCTAACACTACTTCTGATCAGCTGTATCTACTTGAACACGGGCCATACAGTCTCCGTGCTTCAGTTTACATGGTTTTAGAATAGAAACAAAACCTGTCCTATGGCATTTGGGAACACAATGCTTCATGAGGTGATATGAGAATTGACTGTGCCAGTGACAGAACTACACTGAGGTCTTCAGTGGAAATGCACCCTTCTGAAAAGTCCATTAAAAGCAACATCTTCAAAAAGTTCTTACCCTACTCTTTATTATTAAGTCTCACTTACTGTTTCTGTAGCAGTGGTACCCAGAGGTCCCACTCAGGGGCCCGTTACACTAAACACTACAGAAGAACATCCCAATAACATGAATATTTATGTTTCGTTTTGTCCATATAACCAGGTTTACACCTTGAGGCGTCTAATTTCAGGTTCCCTAAGCAGTCAACAGAGAGCAAGCAGATTCTTAACTTCTCACAGATCATTATAAAGGGAATCTGTTCTTCTAATTTAAGCAGCTAAATTAGATGCCTAAAACTCAACTATGTCCGAAACTGTACTGAAGCAACTGAATACAAACAAAACAAAACAAAAGCCTCAGGTGTCCAGTTCAAAGAGGCAATCTGGGGAGGAATTGCTCACTGAAAGGAGCAATGACTCTAAACCACAGACAAGGCTGTAAATAGGTTTCTATGCCTATGTTCCCGACTGTGCTCCAACCTTTTGTTGGTGAGCCAGATAAGAAGGACCTCTGTATTTAAGTCTAATCCAAAATCCAGTGTTTCACAATGTTCTCTTTTTCAAACAAGGGGATTTTTTACATTTAAGAAATCACAAATAAGAAATATATGATATTGGAAATGGCAAAGGCATGAAATATCTGTTCTGTTAAAGCAGCAGCGTGTATTCCAAGTTTAGAGAAAGCGGATACACTGCCAATGCACTTGACCACAGTGATTTTCACTCTCCCTCTAAAATTCTAGTATTTATCTTCTCTTTAGCTTTTAACCAACAAAACTCCATTCAGGTTTCTACCCAATAAGGCAACACAGATGCAATGATTTTTAGTTGACCTGACCAGCTACATTAAAAGGGTTTTATTTCACAGTAGCATCTAACATTATTAGAAAATCCCAAGGTAACATGCGCAATATAAGATGGTTTTATCAAATATAATTTTCAAATTGCAGAATTGTTCACACACTTATTCTAAACTCAAATTAGGTCTACTAAATCTTAACAATAATTTGAGAGCAACAACCTAAAAATTTTTGACTGGCACTTTTATGCAACTAATATACACACACTCCCCTAAAACACAAAGCTCAAGCAAAATCTTTGCAAAATATCTTTAAGAGTTCCCATTTGTATCTGTTAGTGAGCAGCTTACAAACTTCTGTAAATTAAAAAGGAAAAAAAAAAAGAAGACCAAAAAGCACAGCAGCACAGTGTATGAACAAAGGATTTTATCAGCTTCGCCTCCTGTCTTGCCTCCCCTGCACAAATAGATCCCGACCGGGCTAATTATCCCAAACTCCTCATCAAACACAGTTATTATTTTGCAATGTCCCCTCTTTTTTGTAAAATTAGTTCCCTTTTTTTTTCTTTTTCTTCATTTTGCTGCAACTCTACCTGACTCTATCTCCTTACATTTCTCTCTCTTCACTCTAGTGATTGGAAAATCTGTCGCTATCTTTACAATAGAGTCCAGAGATTTGCATTGAACCAAAAAAAATTAAAAATCATATGATAATCATCTTTTTTCTTTAATGTGAACCAACAGAATTTAGAAAATGCAAGTCTGGGCCTTCTGCAATTCAGCTGAACGCTTCTAAATTGTTTATACATATTTCACATTTCTGAGGCTTTCTTCCCTACTATACGAACCAGATTAACTGTATGAACTGGGTCATTGTCCAAAATCTGGAGAGTGTAAGACAGTAGCTTCAGAGATGTGCCAACAAGTGGTATGTGCATGTACCAACTATTTCCATGTGGGTTCTGAGAAAGGACACTTTCATAAGAAACTATTTTTTACTGTTAATCAAACCAGAATGTTTCATTCCTTAAAGGAATGAACGTAGCCCGTTCCAAATAGCAAACTCCTGTTATTCTACAATGGCCACTTCCATTTCTGAGAAGTCTGAAGGACTGAATCAACAGAAAACAATACCTGCTGGGATAATGTTTTCTCCTCAGTTTTTCCCATCTCTCGGTTTTGCATGTGGTATTGTGGCAGCTGAACAGCTCTAACCTGTAAGTGTGCTATTAACAATATTGTATTTGGCTTTGACAATGCTTTCACGCAGACTGTTCGCAGAAGCAAGTCATGCTCTTCCTGACAAGTACACATCACTTTAATGTCCTTGGCTCCCTCACAGACAAGCTTTTGTGGATTTTCCTGTATCAATTTAAGGTGTCAGCATCCCCTGTGATCTACCCTCATCGGCGCCACAAGAGCCATTGCACACTCAGGTCACAGCCAGCCCCATCAGTTTGCCCAGCGGCGTCTGGGACTAAACCTATCACCGGTGGTAATTTCACCCAATATTCCAGGCTGCAAACTGGAGGAGCTGGCGGCAGCTGCACCTGCACCACCACTAACACCCAGCAGCCCTTCAGAAGACCACGCAGAGGGGAGCAGCGCTGCCCAGCAGCCGGGTAGGCCTTTCCTCCCCTATGACCACACAGGCCACTGTGAATCCCAAGGCCTGGCTGGTGAGGGCTGCAGTGGAAAGGCGGGTACATGAGGAGGGCCACCAAGGTGATCTAAGGGCTGGAGCACCTGCCTCATTTGCAGACAGGCTGAGGGAGGTGGGGTTGGTCAGCCTGGAGAAAGCTCCAGGGTGACTTCATAGTGGCCTTCCAGTACCTGAAGGGGGGCCTACAGGAGAGATGGGGAGGGACTTGTTAAAAGGCTAAGGAGTGATAGGATGAAGGGCAATAGCTTCAAACTGGAATAGAGTAGATTTTGATTAGATTATCAGGAAAAAAAAATAATCACCGAGGATTGCGAGACATCGGAACAGCTTGCCCAGAGAAGTTGTAGGTTGGAACTTGATAATCTTCAAGGACTCTTCCAACTCTAACCGTTCTATGATTTTGAGAGCCGCGGAAGGGGACGGGCCAGGGGGACAGCCTTCCCTCACCCTACTTGACAAGGCTCAGAACCCTTCAAGCCGCCCTGTCCGATGCCGGCTCCCCTTCCCGCC